>JAPYYQ010003227.1:0-12479 GCA_030522585.1 Anagyrus pseudococci | reverse complement strand
ACAGGCTTTCTGGTGATGTGCTGGTCGGAAAGATGGCCATTCGGTATATTATTCGAAATAAAATGGTGATATGATGGTTGGAATTTCCTACAGGGAAGTAGTTACTAGCGATAAAAAGTACGAGCAATAAACTAAGGTAAACATCTAAGGTCATCAGCACTTAGGTCTCGAATATTTCAATAAATATTTCATTTATAGTAAAATTGATCGTAATCAATTTCATATCAAGAGAAGCTCAGATTGACTTGGTTTTGGCAAAGCTTTGACTTTGCCAATCCACGGTAATCCAGAGGACGTACCTATAGGAAATCGCATTGTTGTAAGATAAGTCGGTGACATTCAACACTCGCCTATAAAAGTCTAGCTTTTATCCCTGCAATTTGGGTTGGAAAATATATTGTATCATAATAAAACTTTTCAGCTGACTCACAAATTTCCGTTCAAAATTATCTACGCATCGTTGATGTTACACAATTTGAAAAAAAAATTAGTAACTTCACTTTACATTAGTTTCCGCAAAACTATAGATAATAGAGTTTAGTTTTTCATTTGTACATTAAAAACAAATTTGACTTATTATTACCTGATAATATCATTGTATCATTAAGAAAAAAAAATTATTAACTTTCACTTTTAATTATTTTACACAACTATTTATTTGTATGGTATGACGGGGGTAAGCCAGCCCCGTATGAATAGCGTAAAAAATGAGGACGCGTTCGGTCTCGAACCGGATTAAGAAACGAGTGCGCTAACCACTCCGCCACGACCGCCGATGTCGTTTATGTTTCGTATCGTCTACATTTCTTTACTATTACCGCGCTCCTGCACCGCTGCACTCTTGCTTGACCAAGGCTGTCTCCGGTGACAATAGATGGCAACATTTTTTTGGTTTTCATCATATTTTTGCTTATCGTCAGACGGGGGCGTACAGTATCGGCTTTAATTCCACAAAAATAATATTCTCTACAACCAGCAAGCTAAAATACATAAATTGCCACATTTACCTAATTATCTGCAAATGCGCTTTTCTAGTAATGTTATTTCTTAGAATACCAATCGTGAATTCAAAACGTGCTTTAATCGTTGCGCAAGTCCCACGCAAAGTAGGCTGAATTAAAAATAAATAAATTTTTCTTTAAACTTTTTTTTATCTCTACTCAATCATTACGAATATCTCAAATCGAGACTAAATAAATTTGTGCTTGAAAATTAAAAAGTAAAGTAGAAGTATGAATAAGTAAAGGAGGCAGGCCAAAGTTTACCATGTCGAGCGCAAAATGTAAAAAACGCAAAGTAGTATCACGTGTAAGAAAAAAGAAGCCAGTAAAAAACTCTCACGTGAGTATAACAAGAGTCTGTAATGCATAGAGATCGAGTGCGGGGGCCTGTTGGAAATTGCGTGGCTTACATAAAAGTAACCAGTCGCGCATAAATTAAGCTCTCTCTCTCCCTCTCGCGCTGGGAGCTCTTGCATTCCCAGGTAAAACGTAGAGTCCATCGTAGGTCGCAGCGGCGAGCATGATAAATAATAATGATAAAAGCAAAAAAAATCAAATCGTTAAAAAAAAAGAGAGAAAGAATAACCGAGAGGCTTATTAGCTCGTTACGCGAGTCCAGCGGGCAATTTTGATGTTAAGTCAGCGTAAATTACTTTTCGACCGACCTGTAGGCGAACTCGACTAATCTACAAGTTGTCCAGGCAAGGGACTCGCTGTCATATGACTTTCCAACTGCTTAAATGACTTTCACACGGGATGACCGTGTTGTCGAGTTTGGAAAAAAAAACATTTTTTTCAGCTGATTTTTTTTGTTATTTATTATCACGCGTTAAAGTCACAAAAAAGAAAGATAATGTCCGCTTGTGCATAACTGCATTTAACTATCCACTACTAATTCAGTAATATTTATTATCGTACATTTTGTAAAGTATGTTACAGATGTAGTACACGAGTTATTATTATTTATTTTTTTTTTCAAATAAATTGCAGGTTTTTATTTCTCTCGAGCTATTAGTTACCCTCAAACTTTAGTTTACGCGAATGATTATTACACTTTGCTGGCGGAATAAGAAGGAAGAAAAGAATACTAATAAATAATAATACGCAAGTGTAACGTACAATTATTTTCTATTGAAACTTTATCTCGAGTCTTAAAATTCAGTACAAGGTTGTTGTACACACATATATATTATGAAGTAAAAGTAATTTTTAAGCTTTTCGCAAATTTACAACTTGTATACCGGCTGTACAGCTCAACAAAATATTCAAATCGGTAAACTAGTCGAGAGGTTAACCAATTTTAATTGAAAATAAGAACAAAAGTATTGATTAAAGTAAATTGTAAGTTTTTGCGAAAGCACTAATCTTATCCAAATACATATTTCATGTGACTTAAGTTTTTTTTATAACACACGCATGACAGGTTTGAAAAAAACAATTTCTTGTCATATTTCGATTTTCAGTAGAGAGAGAGAGAGAGAGAGAGAGAGAGAGAGAGAGAGAGAGAGAGAGCGATCGTTACTGATAATGGATTATTTTAACGAACAATTAAATGTAGTACCATAATCGTAGTTTATCTAAAAAATAACGATGTAAAAATGAAATTATTATGCAAAAGAAGAAATAAGAATATAGAAGAAATCCAATCAAGAGCTTAACCACTCATGAGTATACAATATTTACTGATAATCGGTCTTATAGATACAGTGAAATTAATGAAATTCCATTATAATTAGATGCAGATGGTTCTGCACAGTCAATCGAATTACGCTGATAAGGTAATCATTGAACTGCTACAAAGCCACCGTATCCCATCTTAAAATCAGCTTTATCGCAAGAGTCAAAAATATATTGAAAAAACAGCCCAGCTTGTGCAGACTCTTTGGTGGCTGAGGTTGAAGGGATGGGCGCGGGCGGGCAGCAGTCGCGGCGCCAGAGAGCGTTTAGTCCCCGCGATCGATCCTCGAGATTGCGCCGCGAGTCCGCGTTAAAGCTCGCGTGCGCCGGGTGCGCCAAACTCAAGCGTATACCGCCGTGCCGTTCTCTATTTCTCAATAATCCTCCTCTCCCTGCCGCTCCTTTTTCACTTGGAATTTTCGTGCGATTCGCGGATGCTTAGCGGGACAGATCGCTCTTTCGATGCTTTATTATACTCGATCTGCAATCTTGATAGTTAAGCTCTTGCTTCGTGAGCGCAAGTCTCCCGAGAGCATTATCTGATTAGCCATTGTGAACAGATTGACTGTACTACATAGGCACACGGAATACGACATTTTTTCGTGATCGTATTAAAGAAGATGATTTGCAATGCCGGTACTCAACTTATTTACTTTGGCTTCGTTACCAGGATTCTTATATTTATTATTTGAAATTGAAAAATTTGTGCTACTACTTTGTTTCGATGTCAAATTTGAAAATCTTAAAAAAATTTGGATGAAAATAAATTTTTTTTAATATTTGAGTCTTAACGACGTAAACGATTTGAGCATCGATAAGAATTTATAAGTCAAATAAAGCTTTGATTAAAAAAATACAATATTTACTTGAAGCTCTACAACGAAATCTGATTCGCTTTACTTTTCACGATCATGAAAAAATCATTACTGTAATTATGCAATTTCATATATTTACACATTTATTATGAATTGCTTACACACCAGACTAGCAACAATTATCAATTTTACGTAAGAACAATTAGTTTAAAGAGCCTAGTTTGCTTATTTTATTAAATTATGTAAACCATATTACACTTTTAGATACGCATAATTCGTTAAGTTCACCTACATTTCGGCACTTTAGCAAAAAAATAACGATTTTTCAAAATTATCATTTTTAATCTAATCAAAAACTTATTAAAAAGTAAATATAGCCTGGTAGCTGATACCTAACCTTTTAGAAAATATGTTACGTACCATTTGCGCGTTGATAACTCTTCTCACGTTGGCCGTTTTGAAATTTTACAAGCCGAAAACACTCAGCATACAACGGGAAATAGATAAAGTCAGAGCTACGCGTGTGCACAATATGTTCACGTACCAATAACAACACCAGTCGGGTAAAATATAATGAAAGAAGCAGTTGGCTGCCGCAGGATATCATTGTAGAGAGGGATTGTAGAGAAAAACGGCACGTCAGCAAAAAATAATGTCTGGTTACGAAACATTTTCTTTTTTATTTTTATTCTACACACATTGGTACACAAAAAAAGACACTCCGCAACTCACTAAATAATATTTTTCAGTATTGTAAATTAGACGTTGTATACAACTAAATACTGAACGACACGCTCATCGCTTGTTTCTTTTTTCAATTTTCTTACTACCGTAAAATCTTTTTCGTTCTAGTATTTTGTCGAATTTAAAAATGTCGACGTTCACAGCTGATTTGTCCGAGAGAAAGTCGGGGAAAAGGGGGAGGGTGTAGGTTTACCTTGCTATATAGATGAATCATCTAACATGAAAATTATTTGTTTTGCTTGCAGAGAGAGGCAGAGCAGAGACACACATCCACAGAGGAGAAAGAGCGGCGGCATAGCCGGGGGCGCGCAATGAGCGCAAGCACATTTCGCAGCGGCACGTGGGCCACGAGAGCAGTAGCCGCAGGGGAAAAGCCCAGTCGGCTGCAGTAAGCTCGCGCGTCGTTTGAACGCCGAGACCAGTCGTCCCGAGGCTCTCGAGCTTTTGCCCAACGACGAGTCCGCGCTTCACGGTAGCTCCAAGCCAGTGGGGGCCGCGAGAGATAAAGAGTGCAGTTGTACCGAGCGATAAGTGAAGAGCGGTGCGCGGCTGTGCGCGAGTGTGTGTCTACTTGGCAAAAAGGAAGGGAGACGAGAAAGAAATGGCCACAATGCCAGAGGCCGGGTACACGTCGGTTAAGGACTTTTACCGGGACCGCTCGATTTTCATAACCGGCGGCACGGGATTCATGGGCAAAGTGCTCGTCGAGAAGCTGCTCAGATCCTGCCCCGGAATTAAGAACATCTACCTGCTCATGAGGCCCAAGCGGGGACAAGGTGTACAGCAGAGGCTTCAGGAATTGCTTAATGCTCCGGTGAGATGTGCCATCGGTTTTATCATTACTTCCTTTTACTTTTCTCTTTCGAGTATAAGCAATTAGTTGATTTTCGGATTACGATTGCGAGTGCATTGTTATCGCCGAATTTAATTGAGTCCACTTGAAAGGGAGCATTTTTATAAATTAGCACAATCGCTTATCAGATGCTGCAATCAGTTGCTATCGCTAAAAATTACTTGACAAATTTCAAAGATTGTTTCGAACAAGATTTGTTATCACAAAATTTCGACGTTATAATTAGGTATGATTTCAATGCACTTGTAAACACAACGAAACGATTTCTATAGAACTAATCCATCAATATGTATAAAGAAAAAAGAAAGAAAAATTTGTATTTTGATGGAAATGGTCGATTCTGATGGTGTAACGTTATGTTGTACAGTTGTTCGACAAGCTCCGGCAAGACTGTCCGCACGAGCTTTTAAAAATCGTGCCTGTGGCGGGCGACGTGACGGAGCCGGAGCTCGGGATATCCCTCGCCGACCAGGAGCTCCTGATCCGTTGCGTCTCGGTCGTCTTCCACTCGGCCGCGACCGTCAAGTTCGACGAGGCGTTAAAGCTCTCGGTAACGATCAACATGCTCGGGACGAAGCGCCTCGTCCAGCTCTGCCACCGCATGCACAACCTCGAGGTAAGTCGGGCCCCGGCCCTCTGCTGCTACACATCCACAGCTCCCAGCGATCTGACCAAGCCCATCATGCCTCCCGCGTCTAGGCCCTCATCCACGTATCGACGGCCTACTGCAACTGCGACCGGAAGGACGTCGAGGAGGTAATCTACCCAGCGCCCCACGATCCCGAGCAGATCATAGCCTGCACGAACTGGATGGACGACAGGCTGGTCGAGGAGCTGACGCCCAAGCTCATCGCCGGCAGGCCCAACACTTACACCTTCACCAAAGCCCTCGCGGAGAGCATGCTCCTCAGCGAGTGCGGCAGCCTGCCGGTCGCGATAGTCAGGCCCTCCATCGTCTTGTCCTCCTTCCGGGAGCCCGTCGCCGGATGGGTCGACAACTGGAACGGACCGACGGGAATTATTGCTGCCGTTGGCAAGGGATTCTTCAGGTGAGCACATCCCAAGACTTTGGCGCGTCTTCTTTTTCATTGTTCTTTGAATCACTGCTCTACTTTACCTCGACTTGTTTCCTCTCAAAAAGAGCCCAGTAATTGACGTTTTTCCCAATAATTTCAATAAATTGCTCAGTGATTAAAGAAAAGAGTTGTAGGCAAAGGTGAAAATCTGACGAAGAGCGCAAGTGTCGTCGGTGTGATTGAAACGTGCAAATGTAAAAGCTGAAGGAGGAGAAAAAGGCTTAACTTGCTGGGTCGATTGCAGGACGATGCTGTGCCACGAGGACAAGGTAGCGGACCTCGTGCCGGTGGACATAGTGATAAACCTGATGATCGTGGCGGCGTGGCGGACGGCGACCCACCGGACCGAGTCGATAATCGTCTACAACTGCAGCACCGGCCAGCAGAACCCCATAACCTGGAAGCACTTCGTCGACCTGTCGTTCAAGTACAGCCGCATGCACCCGACGAGCGGGGCGATCTGGTACCCGGGCGGGCGCTGCCGCAACTCGCGCTACCTCAACCGGCTGTTCGTCGCCATCCAGCACCTCGTCCCAGCCTACGCGCTCGACCTGCTGGCCAACCTGCGCGGCGGCAAGCCCATGATGGTCCGGGTCCAGGGGAAGCTCGACAAGGCCGCCAAGTGCCTCGAGTACTTCAGCACCCAGCAGTGGAACTTCAAGGACGAGAACGTCAGGAGACTCTGCCAGCAGCTCAGCCCCGAGGACAGGCAGACCTTCCAGTTCGACGTCCGGCAGATCGACTGGCCGTCCTACCTTGAGAACTACATACTCGGCATCAGGCACTTTATACTCAAGGAGACGCCCGAGTCCCTGCCCGCCGCTCGCTCACACATCACCAGGTACGCGCCTCCTCTATTCTTACCCTCTACCCGCCGCCGCGCCGTTGCTTCGCTCGCGACCAAGCTTTTCCCATTTACTATTGCATCGGTATCTTTGGCACTTGATCACCTCGTTATAACAGCTTTGACTTTGTTCATCGGAAAAGAATTTGCATTAACGCGCGAGAAAGCACAATAAAGCCGCGCAGCCTCGGTCTCGTTGAAAAAATTGAAATCCGCGAGTAAACAGGCGCGCGTTTGCCAGCGGCCGCGGGGCAAACGGTAGGCCGTCAGGTTTCATGGGCCGGCAACATTCACCGATTACGCGTGCATCGCTGCTGAACTCGGTCAGACGCGGCCTCTCGGCGCGGCTGTTTCGTAATCGAGCCTGCCCGCAGGAGCCGAGAGAACCGGCTATCCTCGTCATTCCTGATCTGCGAGCCTGTGACCAATCCTAAGCCGCGCCAGTCGATCGTTGCAGCGCCTATACCGATACCTTCTCTACTGCCCGACAGATTGTACTGGCTGCACAAGGCGGTGCAGATAAGCACGGTGCTGCTGCTGGTGCGACTGCTCCTGTCCCACAGCAGCTGGGCCCGGACCGCCTGGTTCTCCCTCCTCTCCTTCGTCCTGCGCATGTGCCGCATGATTGTCTGACGACTCAGTAGCAGCAGCAGCAGCAGCAGCACCAGCAGCAGTAGCAGGCCGATCGACGCGTCCGAGGCCCATCGGCAGCCGCCAGCTCCGTCACCGCCGCTCTCGCAGCCTCTCCGCGCGGCAGTCACAGTAAGCCTGAGCTGGCGGCTCCTCCGCTTTAGCATCGTCAACGCCAACGCCGACGACAGCAGCAGCAGCAGCAGCAAGCACTCATCCAGCGGGGCGTTCGTCGTCCTCTTTCGTTGCGTCATCACGGCGACCTGAGGAGCAGCGGCCGGACAAGCGAGCCCCTCGACGACAAGTGTGCCGATACGACAACACTCACGATGTTCGAGCAGCCGGAAGCTATGCGGCCCCGCGGCCGGCCGCCGAGGTTGAACGATTACCCGGCCGTTTAGCGGCATTATCAGAGCCACCGCGGAGCAAGGAACGGGAAGCCAGGGCAAAAAAGGGAGAAAGAGAGGCTTGACCAGCAGCGCCAGGTGCAGGAGCGAGATAGAGAGAGCTATACTAAAATGTAGCGTAGTTTACATGGAATTGGATGTGTACGTAACGTTACGTATGCTGGGGCGGGTGGGGGGCGGTTCTCGCGCGGGCATTAGGCCAGTGCGAGACTATATGCGACAGATAACGACGCCACTGGCCACGGGATTAGGACGGGCTGGGACTGGGAACGGGGGGGTTATAGGGGAGTTGCGCGCCGGTGTTAAGTAACAGATTCGTACCGTAAAGTGTGGTAAGACAAGTAGCTTCCAGTACCAAAAAACCCGTAAAACTACAAAAAATGACAAAAAAATAATCCAAAAAAAATAATAATATATAAACAAAAAAATATGAAGTATGCTTAAGTACACAGAGTAAACAGAAAATCATTTTAAAAAATGAAAAATAAACACAAAAAAAGGGAAAGTATGTGTGTGTGTGTGTGTGTGTGTGTGTGTGTGTGTGTGTGTGTGTGTGTGTGTGTGTGAACGAGGAGGGAAGAAAATGAGAAAAAGAAAACGACAAAAAAAAATTAAAAGGTGAAACCGAGAAAAAAGCTTCGTAGTGCATTACTGTAGCGTGTCGGCGTTAATGTGAGGCAGATCAGAGGGTGGCCAATGCAAGGGGTATATTGTCAAGGGGCAGGGAGAAGGGGGGGATACGATGCGAAAGCGTATTATAACGTTGCCAGGAGTTGTCAATTTTATTTCATCTTTTGGGTTCGCCGTATATTATTTTCCTTTGTTTTTATTTTCTACAAACGATCGCTTGTAAAACGCGAGAGATGTTGAATTTTGTGTCGACGAGCGCGCGAAACACGCATATTATCTCTACACTTTAACACGTACACAGCCACACGCAAGACAACTATTCCAATGGAAAAAAAAGAAGCTAAGGGAAGGAATAAAGGAACAAAAGAGTTAAAAGGCGCTTAGTAAAGCGCACGCACGACGCGATGGTTCATTAAATTTAAGCAAATTTTGCAAGGGCAACAGCAACAAAAAGTATGGGTATAGAGCGGCGTGCCTCGGTCGGCTATTGTCGGTATCTGGCATTTTGTTTTCCTCATCACAGCGTATGTATACTTTTACGTCGTGACGTAAGATACCTAGACGCGGATAGGCATTTTGCTACGTCCAGCTTAGCCGAGCACGAACGGGTTGTTATTCAGCCTCGGCTTTGATCTAAAGGGGCAAACTAAAAATGTCGTCGGCTAGATTATGAATATTAAATGATTTTAAAGTTTTTAATAGGCAAATTAATGGTGTAAGATCGTTTATAAGATATAAATGAGCGAGGGAGAGAGCTGGTTGGATATAAATTATATCTCAGGCTCGCGGCTCGAGCGAGAGAGCCTGTAGCGAATTAATCGTTTGCGATCACTTGGATTTTCTCCACATCTCGTCAACTTGAAAGCTCGATCGGATTACGTGTACGCGTAGATTTATTGTTAGAGAGCGAGTACTTATGCGCGAGTGTTTTTAACGATTTTCAAGAAAAACAAAAAGAATCGACATTCCTTTGAGCTATTGCAAAATCTCTGCCAAATGCTGGAATTTGAATTGATTTTGCGCTCGAAATAACGCGCCAACGGGGGGGGGGCTACCTATGATTTTCCGCGATGGACAAAACCGTTGCGGAATGTTTTTTAAACGACGACTCTCTTTGCTTGCCGAGAGCTATAAAAAATTGTAACTCGGATTTGAAAAAAAAAAAGATCGGAGATTCTCGCTTGTTGTTAAATTAACGCCTACTTCAAGCGATCCAATTTTTCTCGCTTAAAATCGCGTTATCTCGTACGCTTGTGTAGTGCAATCGTTATACTGTGTGTATCCGAACCAATCGCCAGAGCAGCCCTATCCGAGGAAGCTTCCTTTCAAGTAGAGCCTATCTACGTATCTTACAGAGCGCAATGTTAGAAAGTCGTTGATTATGTTATTGCGTCGTCGGCGTGTGATCCCGCTAACTTTATAACCGTTGTCGTCGTTGTCGAAGGTGTTTTAGCGTCAGCGCCGAAGTGTGCTAGCGAACGGGCCAAGCGTTGGTTGAGGCCCCATAACCGAGTCTCGATGGGCTCGATGTTTTGAAAGAGTTTGAGAATAAGAATGATGCGAGCGATGGCAGTAGCGGGACTCTGGAATTGTGTAAATAACGCGGAATGAAGAGAGGAAGCGTCTGTGTGCTGGGGGACACGAGCGTAGACGACCGGCACGTCTTCACTACCTCTCAGCCAGCGTTATATCGTTTCCATTAATGTCGATGCGATTCAATAAAACAACAACACAAATAACAAACAAACAAACAAATGAATAATTAATTAAATAAATATATAAGAGCTAAAGGGCTTGTAAATAATAGACGTACATATTCATACATAAATAACTTAATGAGATAATACGTCATCAGCTTATGATTTATCACGATTATATATGAGTTACGCGTCGATGAGCTCGCGACATGAGTTTGTACAAAATATACAGATTTCATAGATATTAAATATCCGCTAAGACTAGAGACTGTTGAAACTTGAAATGAAAATAATAATATTAATAATGATGACGACGGTGATGATGATGATGATGATAATGATGATTATATGATTGATAATATTATTAATAATGATGATGATGATGATAACTAATTATTATGATAATTATAATGATATATAATGAATAACGATAATGATAATATTAATATTAATAAATATAATAATAATAACAACAACAATAATGATATTAATGATTATTATAATAATAATAATAACAACAATAATTAAGTATTTTATCGTATTTGCAGCCATTCGTCGTTTCACCATATAAAAAAACATGCAGATTTTTAACCGTTTGCCAAATTACGAGGTAAAACTAATTGAACTTAGCCGATTCCTTTGATTTCATCTAATTTTTAAGGGCACGTGAACGTTTCTTAATTTATTACATTATACATATAAAACTATATATATTATAAATATACATAGAAAAAGAGAGAATAAAGAAAGAATAAGGGTTAAAAAATAAAGCGTAAACTTAGGTAGTTTATACACGGGATAATTTTTATAAAGTGAACGAAGGTCAAGCTTTGTATACCTGCGTAAAAGCGTTACCATCTATACTCGTTTGAATTCTCTCCGTTCCGTTTTGTCTTTCCGCAATTAATTTCTCTTGTTTTCCGTCTACCTTCTTCTACTTCTTGTTTCGTATAAATATATAAATACATATATTATATAAATATATAAATAAAATACATATTGTTATTTTATTGTGAACTACTATGGTAAAGATTATAGGGAGCGTATCGTTATAATTATCGTAGCCGAGTCAACTGCATCTCCGGATGTAAAAAATTTAAAAAAAAATAAAAAACGAAAACAAACTGAAAAAATACGAAAAAAAGATGAGGGCCCAAAGAATAATGCCCACCAAGCAAGTTGTTGTCGCTCGAGGACAGGAGAAAAATGGGCGCGCAAGAGAGAGAGAGAGAGAGAGAGAGAGAGAGAGAAAGAGTACATTGTGTACCCGAACAACGGATCCGTTCGCCGTAATTGATTAAAATGGAAAAAAGTGAGAGGGAGACGGGTCCAGCTTCCGCTGTTGAGTTTTCCGATTTCTAAGGTGGTCTAGGTAAGAGCCATTTCGCGAGTGGAGACTCGATTGTGCGGGCTTGTTGCCGAAGCGGAAGAAGCTGCTCGATAAGCTTTAGCGCAGCGCTAGTTTTACCGAAGAGTCGCAGAGGCGCGAGAAAGAGAGAAGGAAAGAGATAGAAAGTAGTGCGCGCTGACGTTTTTATTCTTCCTTCTTATATATTATACATGCGCCCTTGCTGGCCGATTGTTGCTTTTATTTCATTCGACGACGGACATTTATGTATAGAGGACACAAGAATACCTTACGCCACATCACAACACACAACTACACACGCACACACACGCACACGCACACATATAGCAACACACCTACGCACACACACACAGACAGCCACACACATCGACGACACACGTACAAGGCCCACTCACACATAGAAACGCAAGCATCCGCGTATGTTTGTACGTTTATTGTTTTATGACTGTACACGCGACTTCTTCTGTTCTTATACGACTACGAGTTCATGAGAGGTATCTTTTGATTTTTCATGTATTTGTTTGATGATTGTGAAAATTTATTATGAATAAAGATTATACATTGAAGTTCGCAAGTGATTCTTAATTCAACGCTTGTTTCTCCAACCTCGTTGATTAGTTTTTTTTATTTATTTAATAATAGGGGAAGGTCGGGCAAAACGGACATACCGGGCAAAACGGACCCCCCCTATTATTTTGAATATAGCTGAACGGAAAATTCCAAAAAAATTCATGTA
>JAPYYQ010003226.1:0-12485 GCA_030522585.1 Anagyrus pseudococci | reverse complement strand
GTGTCGGGTTGGAACTAAGGAGAAAGAGAGAGAGAACGAGAGCGAGAGAGGAGCGCTGTGGTAATAGAAGAGAGAGAGAGAGAGAGAGAGAGAGAGAGAGAGGGAGAGAGAGAGAGAGAGAGAGAGAGAGAGAGAGGGTGTGCTTGGAGACCGGGCTTCTCTCGTCCTCGGAGCCGTGAAATAAAATTTGACAGATCAGAGGCGCGAACTTCCATGCCGCTTCGACGGGTGGGCAGGGCCAGAAGGGCGCGCACGCGGGCCAACGTGGTGGTGATGGAGCTCTTTCCACGGCTCTTTCTCTGTTCTCGCACCTCCCGCCTCTTCTCTCTCGCTCTCTCTCTCTCTGCCCCACGGGCATCCAGCGAATCACCACCCCTCCTCTCCCTCCTTCTTTCGCGCCCTTGCTTCCCGCGACAGCCCTGGTGCGCTTACTTGCTCTCTCCACTCTCTCTCTCTTTCGTTCTAACACGGGCACGAGTCGCTTTATACAATTCTCTTTTATCTGTTGCCTCCCTCCCGCCGCTTACGTTCCCCGGGGCATTCCCAACCTCATCGCTTGCTCTCTCTCTCTCTCTCTCTCTCTCTCTCTCTCTCTCTCTCTCTCTCTCTCTTCTATTACCAAAGCGCTCCTCTCTCGCTCTCGTTCTCTCTCTCTTTCTCCTTAGTTCCAACCCGACACCTTTTTACAAATACATCACACGCCCTTCTGGAGCCACTCTGTTTCCTTTATACTTCTATCGCTCTCCCTCTCCTTCGTCCTTCTCTTTCTTGCTGTTTTAGACTCCTCTTTTTCAGCGAGCTCTTGCACTTCTTGCGCCCTGACGACGTCTTTTCTCTCCTGCCACGCTTCGCAAACCTATCATCGGGCATTTTGCCGAGGACAGTGTAGCGATCGTCCTGCTACTTGCTCTTCTTCTCTGTGTATAACGACTTTGCATTAGCTTAAGTACATCGAGCATTCGAAAGCCACTTGTCACTTTTTTTCTGAGTTACTACTTTGCCTGGGCTAGTGCCTTGGCTGAGCACCAAGACTCGAAGAAGTGCAGAAAAAAAGGCGTCGGATTTACAATAAATTTGAATTTTCCGCGGACTAACTAATTAATAAAGCTAAAATTAATAAGGTTGATGAAGATTTATCGAGAGAGAATACATTTTTTGTTTGTTTCGGAACAATGAAATAAGATAAAACATGAGTATCGATATATTTGTGGACGTGGACACAATAATCGGCTTGGAAGACAAAATACAAACAGAATCGTAATTCGCGGTAAACAGCTGACATTTTGATCCATCATCCTGCCCTTCGTCATGACAAAGAATCCAAGCGGAAAAAAAGGAATCCAACATAATTAGCCGAAATATTAAAAAAAAAAGAGAGAGAGAAGAGCGTCGAGGAAGAATTTGTCACGGCGACAAAGACACGCAGGTTTGACAGCTGTCCAGTGCGATCGCACACGTGAATTATCACGTTTCCCTTTAATCCGTCACGCGACGCAACGCAGAAGGAGACAGGCGGAAAGAGAAAACGGGCAAAGGGCGAGTAAGCGAGCGAGATACGGCAACGCGATTCCGGGGCTTTTTTGTCATCGGCGCACGGAGATCACACCCCTGCGATCTAACCTTAGTTATCTGCGATCAAAGTACGTGAGCGCGCGCGAGAGAGAGAGAGAGACGTCATCGTCCAGCCCGTCACATCTCTCGTCGGCGGCACATGTCCTCGGGGCTAGCGCGTGCTCATTCGCCTGCCAAGCTGCGGCCAACGTTCTCTCCCTCCCCCCCCCCCCTCATGCACACACCTCGCTCTCTTTCTCTTAGCGACAGCTGTCCCCGCGCACAGAGCGAAAACCAAATTATACGCTCAAAGGATCGCTGATCTGTATTAAGATTTTTATCCGCCCGGACCATTTGGCCGCGTACGCGGTCTCTCTCCACGAGGCCTCTCCTGTGCCTCTCTCTTTTTTTTGCCTGCCCTGACACCACGACCACAATGGACCTGCCTCAACCGCCCCCTTGGACACTAGACGAACGCCTGTCGCCACCCTCGACAAATACGTGCAATTAACCGCAGGCTCTTTTCTTTCGGGTTTGGTAAAAAGTTTGCTCGGGCGCGAAATCGAACGCAAACAACGAATATAGATATATGCTCTTTTAAAAGAATTTGTTTTGGCTCAAAAAGGAGGAATCAAACACGCATAGCTATATAGGTGCGTCACTTAAAGCCAGTATTTTTCGTTAGAAGCGCTTTCTCCAGCTTTTTCGTACGAAAGATATTCCGGCTTTTACGGAGGTACTCACCGGGTGCAGCGACGAAGGAAAAAAAGAGAACGCGAGAGTCGAGGAAAGCGAGTGTAGGAAAGAAGGAGGAGGAAAAAAGAGACGGACGAAAGCAGGGCGAGAAGTCGGGGGGGGGGGGGAAAGAGAAAAGCCGCGAGAGCGCGGAGAGTAAAGAATTGAAAAGTTTGACGTGCAAGAAGGTTTATGTGAGTTTCAGACGGCAGTAAAGTCGCGCGTTATTGCCCGTTGCAGTCCCGCGAGAGAGAGAGAGAGAGAGAGAGAGAGCCCAGCGATCGTTATATTTTTACCCAGGCAGCACACTTGTCGGAGCTTTTCGCGGCAAGTTTTTCTTACCCCGCCCGCCCGCTCTTTTCTTGTCGTTTTCGCCACTACTAGAGAGGCCCGGAATTTTACGACTTTGGTCGTCCTTACAGTGAAAGAGAGAGAGAAAGAGAGGAGAAGGAGAGAGAGGGCCCGAGTGAGTGAGCGAGGCTCATATCCTCGCGTGTCCGAGGAGAGGCTTTCTCTCTCTCGCGCGCATTAAGCTCTCGGTTGAGCGGCGCGCGCGCGCGATATCCTTAATTATTGACAGTGAAACGCTATTAAAGCACTCTAAATGAAGCTGTATCAGCTCTCTCGATAAAGTCCGACGACGACGACTACGACGAGGAAGGGTAGAAGGAGGACGACGGGCCGATCGCTCTTTCAGCGCTTGCCCAATTATACGGCGCATTCCAAAGAGAAAGAGAGAGAGAGAGTGAGTGCCGCCGACAGCCGCAGTTGCAAAGTGTTAATCGCGCCGGGAATTTTTCTCCAGCCACCACCGCCAAAGAGGGGATTCCTACTCTCTACATCTTCTCCCTTATAGCTCCCCCCCCACCCCCGTTCATCTTCTTTCGGCTTGGAGTCTCGCTCGCTAAAGGGTTAGGCAATGAACTTCGACTCGGTAATGAAGCGATCCTCTCTCTTTCTCTCTAGCGCTCGACTTTGCTGGAGGAGGCGGCCGGGCGGTTTAAACGAAGCATCAGCGCCTAGGCCTTTGTGCGGATCTGTATATATATATATACATTTTATGCCTGCTTTATTATCCGCGCGCTCGGCTATATCCCTCTGACTCTCTTTTCCCCTTTCGAGAGCCGCGAGAGACGAGGGGGCGGCTGCTGCGATCAACCCTTGCTTCGGTATGCCTCCGGGGGATCGGCCAGTTTCTCTATCCCTCGGAGTCTATCTCTCTTCTCTCTCTCTCTCTCTCTCTTGGTATAGCGAGGCTCAACGAGCCGTGAGCTTTTCCAGGGCGAGGGAGCGCACGCAGGCTCTGCTTGCCGCAGCAGCAGCCCCTTTTGCGCTCACGCGAAAATCAGCGCGCATTAGAGAGAAAGGTCTGTCGACCACCCCAACGGCCACACTGGCACCCCGACGACGAAGAATTGACGATTGCTCGAATGAAGAATGGACCGTTGGTTCTCGAGAGAGAGAGAGAGAGAGAGAGAGAGAGAGAGAGAGAGAGAGAGAGAAAAGGAGAGGGGCGACAACGTGTCGACGAGCTCGTTAAACCTGATTAATCGCTTTTTATTCTCGCCGCGAAGCGCGCTCTTTCATTGCGCGCCCGTATCGTACATTCTCCATACCTCGAGAGCTTTCCTACTCATCCTCCGTTTCCATTTCGTTCCGCTCTTATGACGTACAAATGACGGTCTCTTTCTCTTCCTCGCGCAAAAGCCATAAGACGATGCGTGTCGTTGCAAGTTTATTTGAAAATCAAACTCGAATTATGCTCATTGGAATATAAAACGAATAACGCTGCAGGCAGATACGAGACAGGCGAGGCCCACTGTGTACAAGCGGCAATGAAAAGTCAATGGCTTATCAAGCAGCCCGTGAAATCGTCGTTGAGCTTTGGAAGATGGGGCTTGGTTATATATACGCGTAGGCGCGTCGGCACCTGTTCGCGAAGGAATTACGAGGCAAGTTTGTCAGGCGTAAGATAACGACTCTCTCTGTTCGTCCCGTCTCTCTCTCTCTCTCTCTCTCTCTCTCTCTCTCTCGCGGCTTTTTCTCCTGTAGCCCGAAAGACGTAGTCTGCTGCTCCCGGCGCAGTAGCAGTAGCCGCCGATAGCGTTACGCTCGCAACACTAGTGCTAGTCTCGGAGCGTTCAGCAGCAGAGTAAAGAGAACGAAGGCAAGAGAGAGAGAGAGGAAGCGTGTGGATGATGGGTGAGGCTTGGAGGCTTGAGTTTCCATCGGCGGCTTCTTGCGATAGAAATGCCAGCATCTCCCTCGCGCCTTCGAACTCTCGATATTTCCGTCCCTCGCGTTTGCGCGCAGTCTCGTACGGTCTCTCTCTCTCTCTCTCTCTCTCTCTCTCTCTCTCTCTTCCCCTCGTAGAGCCCTTGCGCCGGGAGTTTCTCTTGACTCTGCGACTAGAGAGAACGGTGTGCGCGCCTTTGGGAGCTGCGGTACACTGAGAAGGAGTGAGTGAGAGAAGGAGAGAGAGAGACGAGGAGTACGGAGGAAGGCACAGGTATAGCTAGAGGTGTGTATAGGTATATAGAGGGCCGGGTGCAACAGAGGGGGGCGGGGTGAAAGGAGCCCTGTGAGACATAGAGCATAGCCACTATCACCCGCAGATAGTGGTTCGGTCGTCCCGGTGGTAGTACGCCCGCGTGCCCGCCCGCCCGCCGCCGTGGCGTTAGTTTGGGGTGTCGCGCGGCAGCTAGCTCATACATATTCAGCAAGATGCATCAGCCTCGACCTCCGTTCTCGCGCGACACCTCCTCTCTCTCTCTCTCTCGCCCCCCACCCCCCGCAGCATCTCCCTTGCCAGCTTTCTCTGCCGCGCTGCCTATGCTCGGTCATCTATTGACCCGGCTTCTCGTTCGCCGCGAGCCTGTAACCCGAGGACCAAACTTATGCCGGCTCTGCGGCTAAACTCAAATTACAGCCCAGTTTTCGAGTCCGATTGATGTTTAGCCGTTTTATCAAAAACTAGCGAGAGAAAAGGGACGCGATAACGACAGGATGAAAAGTACGACAGATGCTCTCGGTTCCGGCTCTGCAACGATAGTATACAATTTTACTCCTTTTATCTCACTCGACACTCGCTTTATTTACAAACACGATTAGAATTTCCCTGCAAAATAGTATACTCGTACCCGTTCGGATATAACTTCAATTTACTGTTATTTACAAAAGTGACAAGGACTAACCACTGATCAACGGAAAATAAAACGGACAGACGAAAGGAGCTTATTAAGCGCGACAAAGTGACACTTTCCAACCGCAACGCCTTGGCTACACGACTCTCTCTCCCTCTCTACCCACGAGATATGGGCTCGAGCGTCAGTGCCAAGGACTTAGCATATACCTGACGTCATAATTAGCTGAGCAGGGTAAGCAGTGTGCGCCAAGGCAAAGCCAATAGCCCCTCTCGCGGATGCACGAGAGAGAGAGAGAGAGCCGTTATTTACATAATAATCCAAGCCGAGGAAACGACGCGTAATTGATATAAACACATCGGCGGGAGGCTTTCTTTGCTTGTGCGCGCGCGCCTGTATATTACATAGGCACTCGGCACACACTCTGTGCTTGGGATGTCACCCCCTCCGGCTCGGTGTGCAGGTCGCCTCGACGGAAAGAAAGAAAGACTAACCGCATGGCCGCCGGCCAAAGTTCCGCTTGCCCCGCATAATTTACCATAAATCGTAAATAATATCGCGTACGAGAGGAAGAAGAAAAATTGCCGTTGCGCCGAGCGTTAAGTTAGCAATGTGTGCGTCTGTGCGCGTCCATCTTTCAGCAGGTCTATTTACTGATTTTCACGATGTGTTCAAGTAGTTGAGCGCGAATGGTATGGGTGATCTGTGTTAACAACGCCATTTCGAATCCTGTAATGCTGTACTTAATAACGCGTCTTTACTGCTAAAAGCTCGTAATGCTTGTAATCGAAAGCTGTCGATTAATAAAAGTGTAATTACGTCGTTGCTCTTTTGGGAATTTAATTAAACGACATTCCGCGGCGTTACAACGATCGGACGTGGATAAAGTAGCGTGAGCCGACGGTAAAGTGCAAGCTGTTGGGAAAGCAGGAGACTCGAGCATCATAATTAGACAAACCGCGCGGAACGCAGGAAGCGACGTGACCTTCGTAAAAGGGTTGAAAAGCCAAGGTGTGTAGCGAACTAATCCATAAATTTTTGCGTATCCGGGGAGGGGGGAGTAGAGAGCGCAGCTCGCGTGATAACGAGCGCCGTAGCTCTGTGCGCTCTTAGCAGAGGGTGCGGGTGGTGTAGGAAACGCGTGGCGCTTGGCGCGCATCTCTCTCAGCCGAGGTGTGCCTCCTCCTCGCGTGCGAGCCTGTGTGTTACCCATGGGGGCCCGAAATAGCGATGTTAATCTCAGCCGTGGCGTGCATGCCGCTATGTAGCTCTCGCTGGCGCGGAAACGGGGAGGAGCACGCGTGAGAGAAAGAGAGCTGCGTGTCCCGCGAACATCCAAAGGGCCCCACTCTCCCTCTCTCTCTCTCTTTTACCCAGGCTGCAGATCCAATCACGCCGGGCCTCCTAATACGTTTTATCGGGGAATTAAGATGTTGTCGTAACCTCTCTCTCTCTCTCACTCTCTTAGGACAAAACTACGGCAGGACACGTAAACGCCTTCCTCGAAACTGACCCCTCCTTATGTCCACTCTCGACTTGGATCTACACTGACACGACAACGTTCTTTTTCGCTCTCTGTTTTTCTCTCTCTCCCTGCACGCGTATTGATCCCCATGCGACACTACGTCTTTTCGGATATCTGCCTGTTGGTATACTCGTGTCGATTCCGACACTGCTCTCTTTACTTACGCTACTAACTGGGGGGATAGGCTGCTCGTCGAGCGCTGAATGATATCGGATACTTTAGGCTCGATAAATAAGCTGCGAAAAAGTCGTCGATCATTTAAATTTCAAAAGTCACACGTCGATCATGATTCTATCATCGAACTTGTCAGACGCATTTAACCAAAAATCACTTGGCAGAATTACAAGTCAATTGCGACGTATAGCAGGTATACGCAGCAAGTGAAGAGGCTAGACTGCTTCGCGGAGGGTAAGTGCAGTTTGCGCGGTCCATTAGTAGCATATACGACGTCATAAATAAGCAAAGTGTTGCATTCCCAGGGAGAAGAGGCTTGGTGAGTAGAGGGGGCGGGTTGAGCGTAAACTTTCAATAAACTAGCGAGATCCGTTTACGAAAGCGCGTTCGGGACGTAATTCAAGTGGCACATAGCAGAGTGTGCGGGGGTGGGGGGGGGGAGCTATATACAAGCGCGTACAACTCTCTCTCGCTTTGGCCGCAAAGTGTCGAGTCTCGGTGGCGCGTAAGCGTATATACGAATGAAGGTCGACAAGGGGTGAATTTTAGCGCAGTTACTTACACCACCGCACGACCAACCGAGAGAGAGAGAGAGAGAGAGAGAGAGATTCCGTAGCAGCCAAGTTTCTAGTTCGTAACTTAGGATAATGGCGTGTCTGCGGGCGCGTTTCCGCGGCCAAGGGAGACACCGCCACCGCCTCGGACACTTTTGCATAACGCCATCATTTTGCCGGCATTACAGCCAAGAGCCGCACTCTTTTGCTCTCTTTTTCTGCCCTTCCAATATTTTCCTCCAGAACGCCCGCTTTTATTTCCATAATCTGGCCTAATTATAACGAGGAGCCTGCGTCTTATATAACGCACACCTCCCTGCCCACTCGACTTTTCCGACCTTCCAACCCTCTTATACCACTGTCCGACCGAGAATAAGGCTCTGCCTTATTCTCGCTTATAATTTTTACGCTTAACGCTACTTTCCAGAGAATCGCGTCGTAATGTCAAGGAAAGTAATGTTGATGATGTTAAAGTTGGAGAAATATCGCGCAAAGACGAAATGTCTTTGTTTAAAAAATCAGTGAAATTCGGCAAAAGGAATCCCCATTGTCACCCAGATTACCAATACAAAAAAATAAAATTATATTAGCACAAATTTTTATTCGTCATTAAAAATTCAAGCTATTCGAAACATAACACAAAGTGGAATGAGCATCGAGTTAACAAGAAGAGACGAAAGTGTTAGGATGATGTAGTCGGGGCAGGCGTGGTGTGTGTGTGTGTGCGCGCGCGGAGTAGGCGAAAAGCATAAATAAAGGCTAAAGTGGCATAAGGCATGTTAACAGGGCATTATAGGCGGGCATAAAAGCCCGAGAGCGTCGGGGCTCGTCTCTCTCTCTCTCTCTCTCGTTTTTAAAGGAAGAGTTAAAGGAATCACTGATGACTTGTTAAAGTTCAGCGCGCCATTAAAATCCACTTCCTTGTTTCGAAAAGAGAGGACCGCTTGCAGTGTGCCGCCGCCGCTGCTGCTGCTGCCGGGCAATTATCTCGAAAAGGGAAAGCTGACGATGTGTGTGTGTGTCCCTTGGCTAAAGCGAGTGCAAGGGAGTAGAGCCCGAGAGAAAGAGAGCAAAAGAGAGCAAAGCCGAGAGAGAAAACACGCAAATAAAATTAGTTAGTACCGCTTGATCTTTCTGGCCTTATCTATCCGTTTTAGCGATTTCAGGCCCCCGCAGACTGGGCAGGCCGGTTCTTTCCCCCTCGATCCCTCTCTCTCTCTCTCTCTCTTTCTCCGCGGCTGCGCGCTAAAATATGCCGCACGTTGTGAGTTAGTTTAATATGCAAATCGCCGAGATAGCGGACCGATCCTTAAAAAGGTCTGTCGCAGGAGGCTCTCGCGCGAGAGCACACGCAGGGAGAAAGAGAGAGAGAGAGAGAGAGCCAAGAGAAAAGGAGTAAAAGAGTAAGCGAGAGAGAGGCTGTGCGCTTCGGCCAAGTCGTGATTCCGGTAGCCGTGTCTGGCTAGTCCCCGGTGTAGTGCTCGTGAGCCCACTTTGGCTTTCCTTCTCTCCTCCCCTCGCGCTCTTTCTCTCTCTCTCTCTCTCTACCCCCATCGAACCTCCTCCTCCTTCTTTTCCTTCTCCTGCTGCTGGTCTCTCTCTTGCTTAGTGCAAAGGGTCCAGTTTCGTCGTGGTCTCGGCACCGCTCAGCGAATTGAGAGATAAGAGCAGCTCCTCCGTAAGATCCTCCTCTCTCCTTTTGTGCCGGCACACGGCGGCTGCACGACGCCACGAGACCTCTCTCTCTCTCTCTCTCTCTCTCCTTCCCCTTGCATCAGCTACTCCTCGGCGAGAAAGAGCGAGTCCGTGGCCAGGCTCTTAAATAATTAAGACATTCCGGGGAATCTAACCGATCTGACCGATGCTAATCCGTTGACGCGTTCTCGATAATCGACCCGCCCTCCCCCTTCACTCCACCACCCTCGCTTACCCTATACACGTACACTTGCACGATAGTAGGCCGTTTGCGCTGATTTTTTTACCTCTCCCACGTTCGTTACCTTCGTTTCCTCGAAACTCTCTCTCTCTCAAGTCGTATACGCGTTTTTTAGGCTAAAGCCCATTGGTTCGTTTTACCCAGCGCATTTACCCGAAGTCTTATGTATCTCCGTGGTCTCCCTTTGCTATTGCAAAATTTGCTCACTACAAGCGAGTTACGTAACCGATGCAGTTTTTCCAAAAGTCCAATTGACTGTATTTTCGTAGCTGAATTTGGCGCTGGTTTTCGAAGTCGTTCGATTTTTTTTCCAATATTCCGCAATATAGAAGTAGGATACGTACAGACCGTTAAACAGGCCAAATGAGACGTAGAAAATGTGCAATGAAGTAAAAAAGAGGTGGAGAAAAAGGAAGGTGCGGGAAGGGGAGGAGGGACCGGTGGTTTTTGAGTAAAAGAAACGCTAAAAGCATCATTAACCCTTGAAAATATCAGATGATATCGCGCAGAGGGTGGATGGGGCCAAAGGTAAGGAGGAGAGAAAAAAAAAAGGGCTTCGTATGACAAAGGCAATAGCAAGTTTTCTCAAGCGCCGGCAGGTAAGGAATACAGTGAGTAGTGGGTAGGCGGAGGAGGGGGAGAAGGAGGGGGAAAAAATCTCGATCGCACGATCCTGATGGAGTGGAAGGTTGGCACTAATAGAGGGTAAAGCCCTTAGTCGAGAGCGGCGGCGACACTGCTCTTACTCTCCCTCTTGCCTCGGTTGCTGCTACTGCTGTTGGCTAAGAAGAGAGAGAAAAAAGAAGGAATTCGGCGAGGAATAAAAACAAAGTTAAATGAAAAAGGAAACAGCAGTGTCCCCCGGATCCTTCCCTCGAAGGTTAATTCCGTAATGGCTCTCGAGACAGCGAGAGAGAGAGAGAGAGAGAGAGAGAGAGAGAGAGAAAAGAGAGAGGGAGCGTGTCGTGCGGAGGTGTATCTTCTCTCCTCCGTGTCGTCGTCGTTGTTGTCGTCGGTTCGTTCGTTTCCTCCGGCGTCGTCTCCAGTCTGGCCGATTCCCTCTCCAGCTTGCTCGCGCGCCCGCGCACGAAGCGTGATCAACGCTCACCCCGAAGGTGGCAAAAGCCCAGGCCAAGAAGGATGGACGGAAAGAAGCCTATAACTCCCTATCTCTCGCTCGCTTCTCTCTCGCTTACTCCGCCGGCGGACTGAAAAAGACGGAGAGCGAGCCTCTCGTGGGCATCCGTGTGGGCTAAAACCCAACGAGAGTCGCGTGTGTTGGCCCCATGCACCGCGATGGCGACGACAACGACGACGACGCCGGTAGCAGTCGACCAACGGCCCCCTTGGCCTGTACTCTGTGTGTGTGTGTGCATGCACGTGAGCGTGTATGTTGCCGAGGTAGGTAAGCGCTTCATTAGGCCGCGAGAGCTCCCTAATTACACACGGCCTCATTAGCGGCTGCCATGCCTCCCTAGTCCTCCACCTTCCCACCTCGGCCCTCCTCGTCCTTCTGCAGCCATCTCTCTCTCTCTCTCTCGTTTCCTCCCTACGACCTAGCGAACCTATGCGCGTTTCTCGCTCAAAGCGAGGAGCGTTGGCGCCTACTCCTACACTCCCGACCCCGAGTCCCCCGTGTATAGCGCGCCCGAGGTATGCGCTGAAGCGACAAGACGAGTCTACTGCAACTTGCCTTGTATCCTACAGCTTCGCTCTTGTTTTTTTATTATTCGCCAGTGCTTGTTGGTCTTTAGGCGAAGAAAACGATTTTTAAAGTGACCATTTTGTTGATTTCGATTGCAATAGTACGTCAAGGTCGTTTTGATTATACCTATATCAATAAATAGCGCGGTCGGACATTTTAATTAGCAATGTCTGCGAGTTAAACGCTCGATTGTCCATTGGGGCTTGGTTGAAAAAGAAGAGAGCTAAGGGAGCAATTCGAGAAATGCAATATCTCTCTCTTTCTTCCTCTTCCTGCGATTACAATGAAGGTTTGAAATTGCTTATGGCTCTCTTCGGACATCGATAATAAAGAGAAAGAGATAGAGAGAGAAAGATTATTCGAAGCTTCTTTTGTCTGCTGACAGTTCAATCTGTCGTGAAAAAAAAGAAGAAATGGCTACGTAATTAACGCTATCGCAGCAATGATCGAGAGCAGTGCAGAGGCAGGCTAATTCCCTCGATACCTAAGTGCGAATTTCGAGACCCTTTGAATAACGAATGAGAGCAGCGGGAGAGAGAGAGAGAGAGAGAGAGAGAGAGAGAGAGAGAGAGAGAGAGAGAGAGAGAGAGAGACGGAGAAGCAGGATTGAGAAAGGGATGCTATGTAGCAACGTTACCGGCTGGGCGTAGGAGGAAGGGGGGAGATAGAGAGAGAGAGAGAGAGAGAGAGCAGGGAATGTGCGGGGTATTTTCAGCCGGCTCGTATTAATTAAGTAGCTTTGCAGCGCAACCGCGCGCGCTCGCTTTGCTTACACCAGCGTTAAGCAGACAATAATAAGGAGCAATATCTCCTTTCATAACTTTCCGAATTCCCCCACGCGAAAATGGAATGATCTAAAACAATCGCTCCTCGTAATGCACCTTCGCATTATTCAAATGATATACAAACTTTACGTGATAATGTCTGCAGCCGATATACTTTTAATAACGACGCATTAATAATATCAACAGTGTACAACGCAAATAGCTGTTACTTAAGGTGGCTCTCCACCAATATATAGATATATGTCAGAAGTCACTGTTACAAAATAACTATCACATTCTTTATTATTTCCTTTAATAGCTCTTAATTTAAGAAGAAGAATGGGACCAAAAAATAAATTTTTAATTGTTAACAATTCGAGAAATTGATACTTTTCAAA
>JAPYYQ010003225.1:0-12516 GCA_030522585.1 Anagyrus pseudococci | reverse complement strand
GGAAGGGGGTGCGGCGGCGGGAAGGCCGAGGGAGAGCAGGGAAGGAGAAAGGGGAAGGAGGGAAAAAAAAAAAAAAAAAAAAAGAAAAAAAAGGGAAAAAAATCGTCGAACGCTGGGAGAAAGGAAGGGAGGTCGGCAGGTAGAAAAGTGAGAACGACGTAAACGCGCAGAGGGTGTTGGGGGGGAGGGGGCACTTTGCCCCACGAAGCCCGAGGGAAGAGCCGGCCTGGCGCTTCATCACGCGGCTGATAATCGTGGCGCGCCGGCGCGCGTCTTCATCCGTCACGTCGCGTGCGCGCCCGAGACTTGACGCCTACACGCCTATAGCCCTCGCTCACACGTCTCTGTTTTTCTTTTTATCCCTTTTTTCCCTCCGTTTCCACCCCATCCCCTTTCTTTTGCTCTCTCTTTCTCTCTCTCCGTCTGTCGGTTATCTCGGCTAACGCGTGGAGATGGGTTGGGGGAATCGCTCTCTTGACGTGAGCTCTTCTATTTGTTTCTCGTTTTATCTCATTCCTGCTCTTATCAATTTCGAGTGACGGGGCTGTTTGGGGATCTGCGCCGGAGGGTGGGGGGGGGAACGTAAAAACTAATTTCGGCCTAACGATAGCAGATGAAATTAAGTAAGTATAGCGCCAAACAGAAGCGATTGCGCCCGAGGCGCTCCGGCAATGTATACGTATACACGAGTAGAGGTGAAGGGGGGACCGATAAGCACCCGTGGCTTTGCCACTTATGGCTGACCATACGGCCGGCACGCCACTCGAACTTGTTATTGAATTTTTGATGCCAGAACAGAAACTGCTGCTGCTACTACTACTACTACCATGCCAATGCTATATCGTTGCAGCTGGAGCCCCGTGTAATCCGGCAGGCAGTAATGTCGGTCAAACATTTGTTAGACGTATTTTCCGCTTCTTTTATTTCGCGCAACTATTTTTCATCCGAATTCACGAGCTTTGGAGAGGAGCAGGCGGGTAATGGCGGAACGAAATAAAAATCGGACGAGAAAATTAATATAAACGCGCCGGAGGAAAAATCTATAAAAATTAATTCGACCTAATCAATCGCGAACCTAGTGGATCTATAAGATAGAGAGAGGTCGAAAACGCAGGGGGAGTGGGGGAGATAGGGAATTGGTACGCGCGCAGTGTTTGCGCAGAGATGAGAGAGAGAGAGAGGTCGAAATTTTTTATTCATAAATTCAACAGAGTCGCGCATAAAATATAAGCCACTCTCCTACGCTTTTCCTTGTATTTGCCGGAAAAATTACCCATTACCCCGCCTCCAGCCCTCCTCCCCCTTTTCTGCTCTCGCTCCCTTTCTTCCTCCTCTTCTCTCTTGGCCAAGTACATGAAGTTTGCCTTAATCACTGCAGTACAAATAATCCGTGCCCCCGAGGTAGAACGCCCCGGAGAAGGGGCTATAGAGAGGGAAGCTCGGCCGTTGAGAAAGAAAGAGCGAGAGAGCGGGTAGAGAGAGAGTAGCAAGAAAAGCTAAAAGCTCTCTCGCACGCGTTCCGGTGTTGGGGCAGGGCTGAAGGCGCGCGCGCGCGCGGCCAGCGCGTCTCGAAGAAACAAATCCCATTTGTCAAAGTCGCATGATATAGGAGCCGTAATAATTTGTTTGAAGAGTCTTGAATTCTTAATAGCCCGTTACCGAGCTGTCGGCGCTGGAATCGATATATATATACGTATACGCGGCCGCGGTGCTGAATAAAGAGAGAGAGAGAGAGAGAGAGAGAGAGAGAGAAAGAGAGAGAGAGGAAGAGAGCATTCGTGAAACCTACTGCTAGTAGTAGCAGTGGTAAGACTGCGGTGCTCCGGCGCTCCCTCGTATAAATTTTCAATGTCCCGCAAATTGCTCGGGCTCTAGCGTAGGAGTTACGGGCGGGGCAGAGGGGGCAGAGGCGAGACTCTCCGCGCCAATAACACCTGCAACATTCAAGAGGCCTGCTGCCGCGCTCGCGAGCGCCTTTTTTCCCCGACACCCTTAGGCCGTGGCGTGCGATACAGCCTACTCGCCTTCTCTCGCCTAAGCCTACGGAATGAGAAATTGCAGAAGGAGGGGGGGGGGCGCGGGGGTCGGAGGGCCCATAGGCCAAGAGAGAGGGTGTGTGCCTGTATGGCTTAACATTAGCCACGCTCGTTTACCGCTCATTTCCGACGGTCGCCGCACGGCTAACGATGATGACTGCTACTCAGCTCTCTCTTTCTCCCTCCTGCCGTCGCACAGCCTAGTCCGATATCTTGATCCGACCCTCCGGATGCGAGAGACCCTTATACCCCGGCTCTCGCGCGGCCTCCCTTATTTTTTCATTCGGTCCTTTTTCTTTCAGCATCTTGCCCGTCCCTCTCGGCTTATTCTCCGGCCATCCGGTCCGCACCGCCTCTTTCGACTCTCTCTCACGCGCGTCCGCTCGCGTCCGGAGCCGTCTCATCAATTTTTTTCTTCTTCATCCTTCCAGCCCACAGTCGACCCCCCCCCACCTCCTCCCACACAGGCACTCTCTTCATCTCTGTACACGTGCCACTTCTCTGCCGATTCTGACCGCTCCTCCCCCTCTCACGTATGTCGCATCATCGCTTGATATACTGCCCAGTCGTGTTTTATTCTTTATCCTTTTTTCTCTCTGCTTTTTTTCTCCCTCTCTCTCTCTCTCTCTTCGTTCGGGGCTTCTCGAGCTCTTTTTTGTCGTCAGTGTCGGGGATGAACTGAATGGGGCTGCGAACGAATAACGCGTATTTAATGGCATCGAGGAGAATCCGTTCAAGAGGATGAGCTTATACAACGAAATGTATTAAGTAAACGTTAGTTTCTCTTCTTCGCCATCCCCGCCTCTTGATCATTCAAGTATGTCCTCTTCTAACTCTCTCTCTCTCTCTCTCTCTCTTTCTAATAACGCGAGGCGAGAGACTTTGGGTATTGTGTCTTTAAGGCGCGGCACTTGCTATTCTATAGATGCACGAATTATGGAGAAAGTTTCGCTGAAAACTTCCAGGAGCGATTCGGTTCGAAATGTTGAATTTATAAAGATTTCTCCTTTCCCCTCCCCGGCCGCCAGGTACGAAGATAATTTAATCTTAGACTGAAACTATGAATATATACTAGCCAAAGTATTACTTGATTATTTAAAAATGCATTATAATTTCAATGTAATTGAAAACTATTCAAACTCGATATTCCATCTCTATCTTACTACAGCCCTGATGCGTATACGAGTCTCGGTCGTAGCTCCGATATTATTACACAAAGTACTCTCTCGAGAGTCCCATCATTTTTCAAACTGTTCTTGGCTTTACTTTTGTTCCTTTTCATAAACAGAAATGACCACGACGGCTTATCACGATATTTGATCCAGGCGCAATACGTGCGACACGATAACACAAAGCCCCGTATCAACGCGAAAAAATCACCTTAAATCATTGTGGCCAACACCCATTTTTCAAACACCCCGCTTACACGGGAGGGGGCCACGCGAGCTTGTAAAAATTAACGATAATGAACGTATAGCGACGAAGCAGCAAAATAATTAAGCTCGAGTCGTTTCTTTTTTTTTCCTTTTTATTCCGGTCCTCTCCCCGACACCCGTTTGATTTCGCGCGAAAAGAGAGAGAAAAAAACACTCGGAAACCTAGCAGAGCGCGGGGCTCGTCGTTAATTAACACGCAATCATCAAGCAAACCAATTAACTTCCTTAACGATAGCGTCTCACGGTTTCCATTTCGGCTCCAAGACGCACGACTTGTTTTGGAACTTAAGAATTTATGACATCTAGACAGCCGAGAGCGATTAATAAAGCCCAAGACAGAGAAAATGACAAGAGCCCGGCCACGAGCTTAAGTAGTAATGTGAATAAGGCGAGCCGGGCAAGGGGGGGGGAGGAGGTGAGCGCTTAATGCGATCAATGCTCCATTCCTGGCTGGATGTTCCAACATAAATCAAGATCGAATTCGCGCGCTCTTCTCAAGAGAGCAGAAAAATAAGAGCCAAAGAGAGAGGGGGGGGCAGGCTGAAGAGCCAAGCGCATCAGAGGGGAGTTGCGAGGCTGCAAGCATCTTGGCCAGCCCCCCGTTCGGGGCGGTGAGGCAGGGAGGAGGGGATTTATCACGGCTTCGCTTGGCACTTGGCTCGGCACTTGCGCTCTTACAGAGCTATACACATAGCTGAAGCTCCAGAGCTAGTGCGCCTGCCAGTGTGGAGCAGCGGCAAAGGCGACGCGGCCTCGATAAACTAAACTCCGTCGTTACGGACTGACTAGCCCGGGCAGCGTGAAGCGGCGGCGGCAGCAGCCGAAAAGCGTAAATAGCGAGGGAGAGCAGATAAAGACGAGTGGAGCAGGCAGTAGGGCTCTGCTGTAACTCGAAGCCCGGGGAGAAGAGACGTCAAACGCCTCGACGAGACGTGAGCTCCCCGACTACCCTCCTAGAAGGAGGATAACGGAGGGGAGCCCTAAAGAGAGAGAGCGAGAGAAGGAGAGAGCAACACTTGACGAGCGTAACTGCGCATAAAGCCGCGCGATAAAAGCGCTGCTCGATTGGCTCGCTCCCTCTCTCTCTCTTGTCTTTCCTTCGGCTCTTACCTCCTTACCTCCACCCTGCCTCTCGCCTCTCTTTCGGGCGCGAGCACAGCAAGCCGGTGATCCTTAAGCGCTCAGGAGCTAGAAGATGTACCGAGAATGGCGGGGAGGCTAGCTGACGGAGGATCGGGCGCATAAGTCAAACGGCCATCTGGAGCTATGTGCTCTCCTGCTTCCCGGCCACCCCCTCGGCTACTCTCGCAAGATAAATACGCTCGTAATAATAGCCGGCGATGATAATAAAAATATCGATAAGCTCGGGTTACCATGCTCGACGAGGATGGGGAGGGACGGAAAAAAAATAAGGCGCACGAGGGGCTGGTCCTTTTTTTCTTTTCCCCCGCACAGAGGATCTGCGCCCAAAAGATAATATTTTTTATGGGCGCCACACCGGCCCCTCGAAGAATATATGCACGGCCTCGCCGCCGCTGCTGGCCATCGAAAGGGAATTTGCCGCGCTATGCTTATGGGAGACGGGGGAGGGGAGAGAGGGTTATAATATGCGGCCGTGGCTTTTGACCCTCTCGGCCGTGGAATTAATATGAACGACCGGAGCTATCTAACCCTCCATCCCCAGGCCGTTCCTCCTTCTAGCCGCAAAAATTTTCAAGCGATGAAAGAGTGGACCTGATGGGGTCGTTGGCATGGAGTTTGATAAAAAAAAAAAATATAAAAAATGAAAATGAAAAAAAACGAGGAAGGAAATTTTTTTAAATGTACTTGAGATTTTCCGTTGGGTCTTTTAGTTTCTCAACTCCGTGCTCTTCAGCAGGCTCCGGTCGTTTGGAGTAAGGGCATATACGGGTGGCACGTGGAAACAATTTATTCGGGGCGAGTTAGAAAATAGAAATTTAAATTTGAAGCGGTGACGTTTAAATGACGCGAAATTTCTGCGCTTGATAGATAGGCGTTATTTTTTTCAAAATAAAAACATTAACGAGAGAGCCGCCGGTTTTTTTCACCTTTGCCTGATTAAAATTGCAGCTGATTGCTTGACTTTTGGAATTTAACCGTCGAATTATTCATTTTCCTTTATTAGCCGAGTTAATGAGGCGAAAAGGTAAGCGGAGTAGCGAATGAACAAAACATTGAGGAAAAAAAAACGAACGAAAGAGGAAGAAAAAGATGAAAAAAAAGTGGAGAAACGTATTAAATGCAAGTTTTGTATTTAGCTTGGGCATGGAATGTAAGTGAAAATAAAGAGTGACATAATAAACCGCGTGGTTAATTAATTCGCGGCTTTGAGAGCTTAACCCAGCCCCTTCGTGGCAATTTAAAATTTAAATATTTTCCTCCCCACCGACGCGGCCGCGCGACGCGCCCTGACAGTTTTGAAGGCCCTGTCTTTCGGATTAAAACGGCATTGTGTATAAGCCAGTCTCGCTAATGACGCGATCTTAAAAACAATATCGGCTGCAACGGCTGCGCGCGACCTAATTTAATCCAAACATCCTTTTATCGAGAATATCGCATTTTACAAAATCTCAGCTAATAATTTATAAAAGCTCCGCCTTCTCCTCGTCGTAGTCGGTGATATGCTCAAGCAAGAACAAAACAAAAAACCAGAAGCCCGGAAAATTTAAGGAAAATAATAAGGCTAACTTTGGAGCGATGAGAGCGGCGGTGGGGAGGGGGGGGACGAACGAGTGGGGGGCCACAACTTTAAATAATTTGAAAGCGAAAAGTTGCGGCAAAGTTACTTACAAAACATTCGCCTTAAACTCAAAATAAGTTTGCTTAGAGAGAAAGAGAGAGAAAGAGAGAGGGGTCGGAGTTTAAGTAATCTGAAAAGCTGCTTTGCTCCTCCTATAAAACTAATAAGATCCCAAAGCATCGGGGCTGAGGGGGGGATGAGTAGGGGGCCGAGGAGGGAGAGCTTGTCGCAAGCTCGTTATCGCCCAATAAAAGAGCGTCTCGAAGGCTTCAACATTTATTGCCGCGCGTCGTCTCGAGAGAGGACAATTTTTCACATTAAATTGTCAGGCTGGCCTAGGATGAAAAATGAATTTCCAGTTCGACAAGGTCGAGAAAAGTCGGACTAAGCCTTTCCTCCCTCTACCTGGCGTCCTTTCGCTCCGGAACAATTGCTCCCCCCCCCCTTCAGCCACTCCAAGGGAGACCGGTATGTCCGGACTCTTGTTCCTCGAGAGCAAACAGCCTTATTAAGAGGAAGGAGATGGGGCTGTATTGTTGTGCATTTGATGGGCCCATATAAGAGGCGAGAGCTTTCTCTCTTGCTCCCATAACGGCACGCCGATGCGGATAAAACTGTTACGACGTAGAGGCTGCCGGGACTATCAGAGCCAGCTGACTAGCCCGAGTGATGAATCGAAGCGTGAGAAGTGATACAGCCCCAAAGCACTCCCCGAGCTATTTCTGCCAACCTCCTATCCTCCCTCAACTCCCCCCCGCCCACCGACCACTTCTTCAATCCCCCTACCCCCTTCCGTAATTCTATAGCTCGAGGCGACGTTATTTCCCCTTCCAACTCTTTCTTACTTCCCCCTTGCCCACCCCCCAACCCTCTCCTGGAAGGCCGCTTACCGCCATCGGATATGGATCCTTTTGCCTATTATTACTTTGCCCGACAACTTAATCCCACCGCTCGGAGATTAACCGGCTCTCTCTCTCTCTCTCTCTTTCTCTCTCTCAGTGTTTTAAATTTATTAGAGTGAAATTTCAGAGCAACCAGCCGGTGGCTCGGCGCTCGGCTAAATCTTTGATCTATTTAAAAACGTTTAACGGAAAGTGTTATTCTATTAGTTTTCAAGTTTTATACAGCCAAGGCTAAGGTAAAGTGGTTGTGGTGCTGAGAGAGGGGGTGGTATTCTTATTACGAGTTTATATTGGAATTTAAGAGGAAAAGGACGTAATTCGAAATTAATTGTTCGACCGGGGGGGAGCCGTTCGAGTGGCACACTCTACTCCCCGGACTCTCTCTCTTTCTCTCTCTCTCCCTCACTTCGTTTAAATGAATTTGAATTTCATCGCGGCCGGGGAGAAAATGAAATGTTTACTTTTTATCGGCTTTCCCGGCAACAAATGTTCGCGCGATAAATTACGCCGAGCGATTTGCTTAAAAGAATTAGAAGGGGTGCTTCGGTCGAGTGTCGACGAGGGCTGGCTGGGGCGGGGTGGGGTAGGAGTGAGTTGTTGCACGCTTGTCGCGCCCATGCCTATATATGAAAATCACTTACGCCCACTCGGCCGAGAGCAATTACTAAATGTTTATCCAATTTGCAGTGCACCGGTATTCTCACGCAGCCGCCGACAATTTTTCTCCCTAGCCTTTACCACCCCCCGCCGCCCTTCAAACTACACCTCTCTACCCTTCCATGATGGTAAATAATCGCTCTTAAGGGCTCGACAATTTAAGTCCCGTTAGCGGTAAGTACTACTTTTGCTCGTAAAACGAGGGGTATTCGATCGAAATACACATCTACACACATACGCGCGCAGACACAGAAGCAGCCACATGCAGCCATCGATGTTCTTGCCAAACACCTGTATCATCCGGCATAAAAACCTGTCTTTGCCCCTCTCTTCCCTAAGGAATTTAGCGGTCGGCCGAGAAAGAGATGGGTGAAAAAAAATCCATCGATAGCTCGTCGCGTGCCTCGAGTGCAGGAGCTTCGTCGAGGTGCGCAAGCACACATGCCCACGTACATACGTACAACACACTCGCACACAGAGGTACAGAGTGAGAGAGAGAGAGAGAGAGTGGAAATGGCAAGGGAAAACGCAGCCACCGTCGCGGATATATAAGCCTCGGAGGAAGAGCTCGCGTGGAGTGGGGTAGTACGGATAGATAAAAGGGGAGGGGTGAAGAGGGGGAGGAGAGGGCGAGTAGGTGGAAGTGGGGAGGGCGGCGTCGGCATCGTCTTGGTCTCGGCGCCGCGGCTCCTAACGATCGGCTCACGGAAACGCCCGAGGAGCGGGCCTCTTTCCCTCCCTCCCCCGCGCGCGCGCGCTCGCCCACCCAGGCTAAGAGTCCGCCGACCTGCGCTCCGGGCCACACGCACCTTTCCCTCTAGCCTTAATTCGGGCTTTGCCTCTGGCGCCAGCCACGCCGACTCTCGTTTATCAATCTCCCTCCTCTCTCTCTCTCTCTTTCCCGTTCTGCCCAGGTGATCGTCGATGAAGGCACATGCATAATTTTCTTCGTATCCCTTTGGCTTATTTCGCGATGGAATAGCTTCCGAAAATGTCTAATGTACAATCTCGGTTTACTTGAAAATATCGCCTCGGGTATTTTCATCCCCCGAAGATACGGAGAGCTGACTATAGTTGATGGCGATTGATAGGGACACACGCTTATCTTCCTGCCACAGCGATATTTTTTTTACCGAGAATCATTAGCACTTTGCAGTTGTCGCGTTGCTTCTCGTTATAAATTATATTTGGCTAGTCAATTGTCTTACTCATGTCATTTGTGTTAATTTTACCTCGGCTGTACGCTACCACAACATGCATTAATATAAAGCATCCGTCTCTCTCTCTCTCTCTCTCTCTCTTTTAATCTGTGCGTTTCTCGTGAATCGCCCCTGGCGAAGGCAGAGATTAGGAGAAAACGAGCCGCGACGGCTGAGGCTAAAAGCCTCGAGAGATAGAGATAGAGAGAGAAAGGATTGGCTGGTTATAATGGCAGCGACGAGTAGACTTTCCACGAGTCAAGCGACCGCCCGCTTCTTTTCGGAGTTAGTTACTCATCGCGGCAGTTCACAAGCTCCTCGAATGACATTGTGCTTTTTCTACTCTCTTTCTGCCTGTACGCGTGGAATATCCAGGGAAAAAAAGCACAGGGTAAAAGAGAAGAGCAAGATCCCGAGGTAAAGTAGCTTCGTGGAAGTAATAGTGGTAATGGTAGTGGTAGAGCAGTAGCAGGAGACACGAAAAGTGGCCGGGCTAGATCCCGTATGTGGTGTCATAAAGCGAACGGAAAAGGGATCGAGATAGAGAGGAGAAGCCGGAGGAGAGGCTCGGGGGAGAGCTATATAGAAGCCGAAAGAGAAGGCGAGGTATCTTCGAGTAATAGTAGTACGAGGCAATGTATGCCGCGGCACGTCTGACCGGGAGCAGCCGTTACTACTGGCGAGCCATCTCCGGCGGAGCGCGCGCCGCGTATAACCGAAAGAGAGAGAGAGAGAGAGAGAGAGAGAGAGAGAGAGAGAGAGAGAGAGAGAGAGAGAGAGAGAGAGAGAGAACACGAGAGGGGTGGCGAGGGGCGAGCTGGTGCGGAGGGTAGGGCGGTGCGGGGGTGGTCTGGCTGCAGCCGTTCTAGCTTTGCACGCCCGCACACCTCCGGCAGCGCGCCAGCGGTGGTGCGAGAGTGCGGAGGCGCGCGTCTGGTTGGGGGGGGGGGGGGGCCGAACCAGAAGGAGTCTCTCTCAAAATCGATCGGTCGCCGCGTGGAACAGAGACGCCGCGAGGTTAGCTGCCGTTGCCGCCAGTGCCGGCGCGCCGGGCGGGGGAGCAGGTACCGAGAGCGGAGGAGGACGAACAGAGGGAGAGAGCAGGTGGAGGAGCAGGAGGAGGTGACGGTATACGCGGGGGGAGCGAGAGAAGGACGTAGCTGAGGGGCGAGGGGCCGGGGGAGGGCCCGAGAGGATAAGAGAGAGAGGTGGGATCCGCGCCCGCGCGCTGCTGTAGGCCGGCTGCAGCAGCAGCAGGCGCGCTCGGTCCGCGACGCGAGTCTGCCAGCCAGTCGGTCGGAGGCAGGCCGTGAGAGAGGTGCTGCCATCCGTCGTAGCCCCCGCTGCCGGCTGCTCTGCCTCTCTCTCCCGCCGCTCTCCTCGCCCACACGCGCGCAGGTATTCGGGACTTCCGGCGTCGCGCTCCTTCCGCGTGCAGCCGGCGGGCATCGTATATTAGCTCGGGGCTGCGGGCGCCAAGGTATACATGTATACCTCGAAGCCGGTAGCAGCGGGCGAGAGCATTGACAGTGACTAGAGAACTTACGCACGCGCGGCAGGGGGTGCGAGGCGCCACGCCGTCTACTCGGACGTCTCGCGCGAACAGCCGCACCGGTCGCGTTCTCGGGCCGCCGCCGCTGCTGCACTTGCCCTCTTGTGTTTGTATACGCGTGTCGTCGCTCGGTCAGCCGCGCCGCTGGGATAGACACACGCCGAGCCGGCGATCACTCCTCGGGGGACACAGGTCACCCCGTCGTTTCTGTGAATCTCTCTCTCGGCTAAACTCCAGAGCCGGGGCTTTGGCATTGCAGTCGCGACATCGATCTCTCCCCGAAGGGATATGTGCTACAAGACCAAGCCGAGGGATCCTAGGGAGGGACGACGAGGTCGCAGGCGGCAGCTGGTCCACCGAGACGCGGCGGTGTAAGCGAGAGGACGGCGCAGCCTCTATGATTGGCCAAGAGCCCAGGGATACAGGCAGGCTGAGAGGAAGAGGTGCAAGCGGATAAGAACAGCGGCGAAGGAGCAGACTTGGTCTCTCTGCCGAGGTGCAGTAGGGGAGGAGAGGGCATACGAATCGGAGAACGAGAGACAGCGGGTCTGCTGCTGCTGCTGCTGGTGCACGGGGAGCTGCTCGCGCCGGGCTGCGGTTATGCGCGAGCCGAGAGCCCGGAGCAGCTCGACAGGAGGCTGGCTTGACCGCGAGTTGCTGCTGCCGCTCTTCCCGCCACCGGCATCGCTCAGCCTTACGCGCCGGCATGGCAGCTGCCACCGCGAGCAGCGGCAGGAGGCCTGCTGCAGCCCGGGGGAGCGCGCCGCCGCCGGCAGCCAACCTCTCTCGGCTCATCCTCCTCGTTGCGCTACGCCTGGGACTCCTACTCACCGGCAGGGTCGGCGCGGACGACAGCTGGGACCGGGACGAGGATGCAGGTGAGACAGGATGTTGTAACGCCTACCTTCCCTTCCTGGCTTCTGCGCGTGTGTTTGTTTGGGACACTAGGCGCACACACGCGCCTCTCTGCGCCTTACCAGCACACACCGGCGGCGGCTCTGTGTACGATATGCTCTCGCAGCTTGAATTTGCCGCGGCCGATTTTGGTAAGCGGAAAGAGCGCCGCAGGGAGGGCGGAGAGAGACTCGTGCGGTAGGTTGCCGGTGGGAAGGGAGCAAGGGGGGGGGCGGGAGGCTACGGGTATGCTATCGATTGCGAGGTTAGGATATGCGCCGGGGCAGAGTGTACACGCGGCGGGAGGGAGTGAGGTGCATGTGTGCGAATCGGGCGCACACGTAGGGGGCGGGAGGACAATGGCCGCGGGGGGCTCGAGGTCCTCGCTGTGCACGAGAGAGCTGCTGCTGCTGGCGCGATGAGAGTAGCAGCAGGTATATGTGTGTGCTAGCGGGGAGCCCGCGAGGCTGCTTCTCACCCGACTACCTACTCTCTCTCTCTCTCTCTCTCTCTCTCTTGCTCCGTCTCTCGAGAAGGCGCGCGGGCGGCGCTTACGCGCTCGTAAATTCATGTCACGACGCTCGGGCTGACACCTTTTCCTTTAAATTAGCAGAGCCTCACTCCCCTTCATCTCCCTGTGCGCGCGCCCGCTCGCGCAAAAGTGCGATGGAGAGAGAGAGAGGAGGCCTTAGCCCCTCGGGCTATTCTATAGCGAGTCTTGGCTCTTCCTCTCACCCTTTCGCATTTTTTGCGCGCGCGAGAGTCTTTCATTGACCGCCGAGCCGAGAGAAAGAGTGAGTGAGAGAGAGTCTCTTTTATTTAATGCCTAACCGGCGAGCCGGGCTCACCTCTCTCTCTCTCTCTCTTTCTCTCGGCCGATGAAAAAGTAACTTTAATAGCTCCGAACGCTTCATTATAAATGCATTTTAAATTGCGCCACCCCGAGCTCTCTCTCTCTCTCTCTATATATATATATATATATATATATGTATGTATGTACTTGGTTTTTATTAGACGGCTACCACCTTTCGGTATACGAGCCGTCAGCCAACAACCGAACGTATCGTATCAGGCCGCAG
>JAPYYQ010003224.1:0-12525 GCA_030522585.1 Anagyrus pseudococci | reverse complement strand
ATATAACATATATATATATATATATATGTATAATCATGGTTGTACGAGCGATAGCAATAATTGGCGGCGCGTATGGCCGGCGGGCAAGAGTTGGATGAAGAATTATTAAATTTAAAATCTCGCGTGCCACCCGGAAGAAAGAGACAGGAGAGTGACGGCCCTCTACGGTTGGGATCGAGGGAAAAAAGTAGAAGAGCGTAGGAGTAGCAGACCGAGAGATATTAAAGACGAGGAATCTCGAGTCTCCCCCTTTTTTTCTCTCTCCTGCCTCTCCCGCCTTTTGTCGCAGATGGCTCAGATGCGAGCGAGTGGTGTGTTTAGTTATCAACCCTTTGAATTGGTTCTACATCCCTTGATCGTCTGTTTTTTTTTATTCTGTTGATTTTGTGATTAAAAAGAAAGTTTTTTTTATCGATTGATTGAAAATTATAAGCTGGTTATGTTTTACGTTTAATCTGGATTATTGAATTAAAACTATGGGATTGTAATTGATATTCATACTATATTTAAATTTATTTTAATTGACGGAACGATTATTAATGCATTTCATTAGGGGATTCGAATATGTTTCATGTTACATTAATATTTGATAGGTAATACGCGAAAATCGATATAAATTTAACGCGGCGTCCAATAATTCAAGGAATTTTTAGCCTCCTAAATAAAACTTTTTAATATACTTGTGTGCGTAATTGAATTTCGCGATCGTATCTTTCTAATATTTATTTATCGAGCTTCCAAGACTTGCTTTATTATTTTCGCATGCGTTTTCATTTTATTCCTCGCGGGTGAGACATATTCCAATCGAAATGAATCGAATTTTTCAAAACACCATATATAAACAATAAACATACGGTAAAGAAAGAAAAGGCGCTATAAATAAGAAACATTATTTGTCGCTGCTGCTGACTAACGCGCGCCACTGTACATCCAGTCCGATAGCGCAGCTCGTTTCCAGGCCCTCGAGCAATCGATAATTCTCCTCTCCCCCACCCGACGTGGTCGGAATCATCGACGTAGGAAGCCAGGGCCGATTGGCAAATCCGAAAACTCGACTGTCCGGCAAAGTAGGCGAGAAAAAAAAAGACAACGCGTATACGCGCTCTCCTCGTCCACTCGTCAAAATCACCGGTGAAAAAAAAACCCTGGCACGTGTGCCGTACGCGCAGGCTCGGCGAAAGAGAGAGGCAGGCGTCGAAGGACGCCCGGCGTGTCCATATAAGAGGTGGAGGAGGAGCGTGGAAAAGGCCGAGGGAGAAAGAGAGGAGGGACCATTACATAGTGTGTCTATGCGTGTGCGCCGTGGGACACATCATCCCTCGCGAGTTTTCCCTTCTCGCTCCCTCTACGTCGCGGCTGCACTGCTGCTGGTATGGAGTAGCAGTGCCGGCGCCCGGTGCACCCTCTCACGGCCCACTACACGTCGGCGCCAGAAAATTAATGTCCCCTGCAATCCATGTATAATGCATTCGCATTTCGTTCCTCGGCCCTCCTCCTCTCTCTCTCTCTCTCTCTCTCTCCACCCCCTCAACTATCCTCTACTCTCTCTAGCCACCCTCAGCCTACTGCTAGCGAACGAGTGGACGACGACGCAGGGAGAGAGAGAGAGAGAAGGCGGCCTGTAAAATTTACGCGAAACTCGTGCGCCAGCCGCGTCCTTCACTCGCTCGTACACTAGCCGCGGCACATACGGCTTGCAACGAACTCTCTCTCCCTCTCTCTCCCTCTTTCTCCCTCTCTCTCTCTCTCTCTCTCTCTCTCTCTCTCTCTCTCTCTCTCTTGCTTTCTGTCTACGTGTGTATATAAATATACACGTAATTTAAATGTGGCACGATCGAGGAGTAGCGTCATTGGGGTGCAGGGTGGAGGTGGCCAACGTTCGCTGGTGCGCGCAGAGGGGAGGCTGCTGCTGCTGCTGCTGCTGCTGGGTCGGCGGCACCCCACTAGATACACTCACAGGCTCGGATGTATACACACGCACACACACACGGGTCCGGCGTCATCGAAATTCCGGCCTGAAAATCATTAAACTGCGCTCGGGCGCTGCGAGCGCAGTGTATACTCCTACAGAGAAGCGAGAACTCCCTCTCCCCCGTATATATATGCGTGTTTTAGCCGGGCAGCAGCCTTTCCCGTGCCCTCCTACTCCTCGTTCTCATCCTGCGTTGCAGTCATTCTCTCTCCCTCTCTCTCTCTCTTCCACTCGGGCGCTATCGACTCGAACCTGCACACGTACGTTCACGCACGAGGGCAAACACTAGCGGGGGGATGCAGAACGTGCAGCCCTTTTCATCTCGCCGATCTCTCTCTCTCTCTCTCTCTCTCTCTCTCTCTCTCACTCTCTCTCTACAAGCGAGCTTTGTTGTTTCGCGAAAACAGCGCGAAAATTCAGCCGATCCCCGGCTGCCCGGGCTTTGCTCGAGGCTCAGCGGAGGGAGCAGGAGGAAGGGGAGGTCATTTTTAGCGACACCAGGTTCGATGACTTTTCGAGCCGGGGCTCTTGCTGCAGTGGACAACTCCCTCTCTGCCGTTATTTTTTCATTTCCTTTTTTCAATGATGAATGTCGTATTCGCGCTACTGCCCGCTGCTCGGAACAAATAGCGCGCTTTTTTCGAATTGATGACTGTAGCTGACTCATCCCCCCTTTCACCCCTACTGGCTATTTTCCTGGAAATTGAATGTGTCTCTCGTTCCTGTGTATTTTGCCCCGCTGGATGATGATTTTCGCGATATATTCCATCCGGATGGAAAATGGAAATTTTCACTGGAAAAAATACCCGCTTTTTCTTTTATTTTTAAATTAGATACTCGCTCTCGCGTGATGCATGACTTGTTTTTTTTTTCATTTTTTGGGATATCACAAAATCATGAACAAAAAATGCATGAAAAATTCGTACGCTTTTTCGGATGGATTTTTTTTATAAAAGCCCTGGGGTGATGCAAAGCTTGATGACTTTTGATGCGTTCGGACTAGCATAGCCGTATCGAGCACACACGCACACACACACACACACACACACTTTTTCATTCTCTTTTTTCTCTCTTTTTTCGATGACGCTTTGACGCTGATCTTTTGATGAAAAATTCTAGGCTACAAACGAAACTGGGCGGCCGTTAATGAAACGATAACAAAGAGCAGGCACGCGAGCACACAAGGGGGTTGCGGCGTGTCTGCCTATGATTTGGAATATGTAGCAATTGATTTTACGACTTTGTAGTCTCAGGGCGTCACGTTAATCAGGAGAGCGCTCGAGTGCGTGCGCGTGTGTGCGTTAATGTTTGAAGAGGCCTAGAGCGCCCGTCATGAATTCGCAATGGATTTCGTCAAAATAATATGCATATTTTAGGGATTAGGATTGACTAATCATTGCCAAACCTGCCACATTTTCTGACGTTTTTGAGACAGATCAATCTATTCGCGTATACACACACACGTGCGCGTATTATTCGTCTAGTTGCAATTGGGCCGCGAATTCAATGACCAAGTTTTCGATTTTCTACGAAATGACTAATGACCGAAAGAGTCGAGTTTCGCATCTGTACATCAGTTCGCGGAAGCTGAGTTACTTCAGACTCAAAAACGAATACGTGTATACTCCCAACGCAATTTATCGTCGCCTAACAGTGGTATATACCAGCAAGAGAACCGTGGGTCCTTTCCATTAACATCGCTCAGACATATAGACGTCTGGATCTCGCCAATAAAAAGGGAAATAAGGATGTATCCGCGGCGCCGCGGGAAAATTCTTGATCTCTCCCTCATTGAAGTACGAACAGCATCCCGTCGAGATTTTTTCCAAGGCCCGATCCAAGCTCGAACACGAGAGACGCACATATACACGACCCGTGAACTTGCCGGGAACGTTGTATAGCCTCTCCTTGGCGCAGGACGAGTTTTAAGGAGGCGAGTGGAGTCGTCGTCCGGCCGCCCGGCGAGAGAGAGAGAGAGAGAGAGAGAGAGAGAGAGAGAGAGAGAGCCGCGTATGCTATATATACGAGCGCGCGAATAGGAGGAGGGGAGGCGGAATGGATAGTAAAGTTCTTTTCCGAAACCAGTTTTGACTCTTGCTAGCCGCGAGCGAGAGAGAGAGAGAGAGAGAGAGAGAGAGAGAGAGAGAGAGAGAGAGAGAGAGAGGAGAAGAGAGAGAGGACGAAAGATCGGAGCTCCGGATTGCGCGCAAGAGCGGCGAGCGCGATAAGTTCACGGTTACATAAGGCGCGTTTTACTATGCGGAGAGGCGGCTGCTGCTGCTGCTCCTGCTGAATCAGCAGTACGCGGAAGAGCCGTTGGAATCAGCGCGGTCCGGTCTAATTAGACAATATTCTTATCGGTCGACCGGCTCTCAGAGCCTTTTCTTTCTCTCTCCTACCTACACCCTCCCGCCCCCTGCCTTCACCCTTTGGCTATATACCTCTCGCGAGCCTCCTCCTCGTGGGCGTTTCTCTCTGCAGTGCCGCTCTCCCTATCTATATACTCATTCTCTTTCTCTCAACGCGAGAATTTATTTGGATCTGCGGGAGATGCACGCTCTTTTCCTCCTCCTCCTCCTCCTCCTCCTTCTTTTACTTTTAATTTGCTCTTTTTTTTTCAACTTGTTTTGACGAGAAGCGGCTCATGCGGCGCTAATAGAAATCTGTCTTCCATAAATAATGGATTTGCAAAAAGTCTAGGTGGAAACGGGTAATTACGCGGCCGTCCAACGATGCCTCCTTTTCCTTTATCTTTTCGCTTTTCTTTTTTCATTTACCCTTTTAGTTTTGACATTGGCATGGATGTGTATGTAATATATGTGTCATTTTCGGACGGTGTGTAGAAAAGTGGCGTCAAAGCTTATTTTTTAGTTAATACGAACAATTAATTAAGCTATCGCGTGTTAATGGTACGCGGAGGGTGCATTGAAAAAGTTTTGAATTGCCGTTGGAAAAATTACAAAGTTATTCGGTAAAAGATGCCAGTCTATAACTCACGCGCGCGCTCGTACACGCGTGTGTGTAGGGGGATGTGCGCTATACACGGCTTATATAACGCCGGCACAAAAACGTAATTACAATTTTATAACGGTACACACAGTTGTGTGTTCCTAGGCGATGATGCATGTGCAGGCGCGTGTTGGAACTAAAAGCCGTGTAGTGCGTTTTGATTACCCCCCTCCCCCCAGCTCCATCTTCTCTCTCGCTTAATGTTATTGCGCCGGAGGATTGTAAACGAATAACTCGCGCCTTGGAGAAGTATGATGGAAAAAAGGCAAATATACGTATATACGTACGCGCTTTTGTCGTTCCAGCAAAACGCCACTTGGAAAAACTGAACGCGCATATCCGATGTTTTATTAAAACTTGATATTTCGGCTGTTAACGAGAGTTGCAGCGAAACGAGCGGTATGACCAACTCTCCTGTGCGATGCTGCGTCTCTCTCCCTCTCTTTCTCTTTCTCTCTGGGCAAATAACACACAAATTTACTCTAACAACCGGAAAAAAGCCGGCCTCTCCAACTTTCCTCTCGCTCTTACCCTCCCCAAGCTCCCATAAAATAAAGCTAGATTTACAGCGCGAATAAAAGTCCGAACAATTTGTCGATGACTAACAAGACTCCCCCTTAATGACCTCGGCGGACTATCCTTCCTCTCTCCCCGGCACGTTAGCCCGGCCGCCGGCGCACTGTGCATGCAGCCCAAAAAAAATATCCCCGGCTGAATATGCATATAACGGCAAAATACACAACGGTTAAATTTCCCTCTGGCCCCCTTCTCCTCGGCGCTCCAAAAACATCGTTATCGCGGGACCAGCCATAGCAGCAGCGGCCGGCAATGACAAAATCAGCGATGCAGTGTGCCGGCCTCGCAAAATCATGGCGTCGAGGACACGCGTTGGAGTGGGAGAGAGACGGAATATATTAAAGCCTCCCCTCGCTTAAGAGGAGGGTCGTGCGAAGCGGGAGGGTTTGGCAAAAGAAAAGTGCACGCACACACGCACACACACACACACACACACACACACACAGATACGCATGCACTCGCGCTTTCGAGCCTACACTTCTCCCCGCTATATACCTTCTCGCACGCTCGCCCCGGCGCTAACGTAATTTTCAGAGAGAGCGACGGGGGTAGAAGGGGTCCGCAACACGAGAGTAAGAGAGAGGGAAACGGATGATACTTTCCGGGTAAGCACCTAAATATACCTTCTAGCTGGAGCGCGCACTCGCGGCTCTCTCTCTCTCTCTCTCTCTCTCTCTCGGAGCGTCCGATGCACCGGAGCGTTTCACGCATGCATGGAAATCATTAAAATAAAATGGCCGATAACAAATGACTGTTGCAAAGAGGAAGCGAGGAAGAGAGAGTGTGTCTGCGAGTGCACGAGTGAGAGAGATAGTAGGCGAGAGAGGGATAGCAGTAGCAGGGGCTAGTAAACGGAGGGGAAGGCCCCTTGCACATTGTGTGCGAGAGCTCGGTCGGCCATCTTGGTTCCACGTGACCGTCATCCGGGCAACAGCACGGCAACTGGCCCCCCACGCCACGCCCCTTTAATGATTTCTACCCCCTGGCGAACGGCTACGTTTTCGCTCTCTCTCGCTTGAGCATACATGTGTGTACCCCCGCCTGTCCGCGGAAGTGCGCGATTCGTTGCTGCCAGGACCCCCCGCAAGTGCGTGTGCACGAGTGTGCGGCCAAAAGCGCGTCTGTGTGCGCCACAGTCATCATCAGTAGGGGAGTGGCGCTCTCCAGCCTCATCTCTCTCTCACTTACTCTCGACCACCACTTTCCACTCTACACTATCACGTAGACGCGTACATGCACAACCCCTGTGACTCTCTCTCTCTCTCTCTCTCTCTCTCTTTGGGGGAAGGCTGAGCGTCCGGGGAATTTTAGCGAGAAATTTATGGTCGAATTCGTATACGGAATTTTCGCTTGAATTAACGCGATGCCGTAATTTCGCGAGATATTTCGAACTTAGGATTGATGGATTTTTTAAAAGTATTTTTCTTTTTTTTCGGAGGCTTTTTCGATGATTTTAGCCGTGATGGTTTGTGGACGTTATCGTGGTTATCATGAAAATATTTTGTATTTTCTCGATGGTGAATTTCGTGCGAGTCATTTTAATTATTAAGCCAAAATAATCAGATCGTTGAAGCAGCTATCTGCTAAAGCGTCATTCTATTTTTCAAAATCATTTAAAAAGAAACCAAAGCTTTGACTTTAAAAAATTTATAAAATTTGACGTTTAAAATTTTAATAAATTTCCGTTGAAAATACATAATGGAATAAAACGTACACGCTATTCCATTTGTTATAAGCCGTAAATGTATGTGATCAAACATTTACGCGGAACCGATGTTGACAGTTTTGGGGAGTAAAATGGAAACACGAGTCATCAAAAATACCAGTACCCAAAAGTACACCTCGACAACGGTCATTCACAAAACGTGTCCATCAATTCAACATATTCGAAATTGAAATTTGTGATACTGTAAAGTTTACCTCAAGCGTGTTATAAATTTACCTCTATCTTCGTGAAAAAAAAAACGAACAAAAACACGTTCCTTCCTGTATTGTAAAAACATGAAAGTTGTACATGATACGCGCTGCACAGGATGTGTACCCGTCGTATAGCTATATATTTTACAAGTTTGAGCTTTTAATTCAAGGCACATATCGCAAATCCGTTACCATAGGTCTCTGGTGAATTCAATATACATATCGCGTGGGAAAGGATTAGGCTGATGAAATTCATCGACAGCTCAATATACTATTGTTGAAATTTCCCTAAAAAAAATTGCCACCGAATACCGTACCGCCGGGTCCGTGATTGCAGTTCACTGAATAAATATTACTTCTGAATAAATTAATATGTTTGAGCCGATGTAATTAAATTTTACGAATAAAAGACAAAAAAGAAGCTTAATACCGAATAAGGTTTAAATACACTTTTGAAAGCTCCTATTTAATTCAATTTTAATCGAATTCACCGAATACCGCGAGCAAAGTCTATGTATACGGATCACACGAGCTTTTGCTCGTAAAAGTATCACAAAGACAAATCGATTATTTACAAATTCGTAACTAATGAGTTTCCTGTGTAGCGCACAAAACGAACGCATTCTACGCGCGCTCGAAAACCAAGAAATCACTCTACCTCTCAACGCGGCGCTACAAAAAATAAATTAAGCTCCACCGATGTGACGACACGATCGGATGAAAAAAAAACTTCACAACCTTTGGCCGTTCTCGGCAAGTTAACATACAAATTGCAGCCGTATAGGCAGGAGATGGAATAAAAAAAGAAGGGGGCGAGGAAGAGAAGCGCAGGCGGTAAGATTTTTCGGCGATATACACTTGGAACTTCCGGTCGAAATGCCCAGGAGGAGTACCGGCTGAGGATGTACGCGGGGACGAGGAATCAGCCGTGTGCAGTTCTGCAGGCTAGCGGGTGGATATCGTTCTTTTAAGCATATGGCCGACCATCCTTTACCTTACACCTGCTCTATACCCTTTTTTCTTTCTCTCTCTCTCTCCTTCTCTCTCGTTGTTTTCGTAATAGCCGATGCCTTCTCCCTATTTTATCTCTTCCTTATTCTTTGGATCTCTTTTTTTTCCCTGTTCCACTACCCTTTTTTTATTTGCCGTTTATTCCATTGAGTTTATCGAACGATGTAAACAATTTGTAGTACAAATATAGGCTGAATTAATTCGTTGAATTGTTGTATTAATTTGTTAAAAAGAGCCTTTTTATGAATGTTCAGTTGTCGTGAAATGAAGCTTGTTAGCGTATAATCATACGCTTTACAACTGGCAATGGATGTTCATGTAGTTAAAGATAATATTCATAAAATGGAGTTACTAGTCTTTGCATTACAGTTAAACGAGATTATTGAATTGCATTCGTTATCTTGTGTAATCTTTATTATTTGATTTAAATTTTTTCAAAAAATTTATTAAAAAAACTGTAAAATTTAATGTTTCTCGCAATGCTTCGTGTATTATTTCGTAAATTTTACTCAATTTTAAAATAATAATACCCGTGATATTATTATACACGAGCGCGTACATCAGACGGATCATTTGTAATTGAAATGTGATACAAAATATATATACAATGCGAGTCGTAAATGTAAACGCACATAAGTTGTAACATAATTCTAGAATTACATTCGACGCGGCCTTCACATAAATTTCGTAATATTCGATGAGTTTGTAAAACAAATGTCCTGTTAATAAATCGATCTTTAGTTTATCAAAAATAAAACAATAATTTCTGAAATGACACCAGTTTGCTGTACTCAATGATTTCTAAAAGAAAAAAATACTAATAATAAAGCTTAAAAGCTTTGCTTTTTACCCCATTTACTACCCACAGCTTGACGCAATCAACTCATCATTTCCTACTCTAAAAAATTCTTCAAAAACCACTCCGAAAAGTTAGAAGAATCTCTGAGTTTCATTAATCCCACACATGTAAAGTAGAGAGAGAGCAGAGAGAGAGAGAGAGAGAGAGCGAGAGAGGAGAGAGACGAAGACCGCAGGCTGGAGCGGCAGCAGCAGCACACGCTCGGCCGCTGACCCCGGGGGCTATGGTAACCCTTCCCTCTCTCGGCAGGCTCGCTTCCTGCCCTCGCTCGTTGCGCGTAGGAGGCGATGCATGCGAGGAGCCGAGAGAGAGAGAGAGAGAGAGAGAAAGAGAGAGAGAGAGAGAGAGAGAGAGAGAGAGCGAGAGAGAATGAACGCCGAGGGCGCAGGAACGCGTGTGCAGCGCATGCACTCACGCCGCCACCACCGTGCCTCGTCCCTCTTGTATACGAACGCGCCTGCCTAGAGTCTAGCTCACTAAGGGCGATGAACCTTTTAATTTGGACATTTTCACGATCCGGAAGGGATGCGCCTTTTTTTCGTTCTCGGCCTGCGCGGGAAGAGAGATTCTGCGGATGCCGAGAACGAAGAGAAGAGGAGAATAGGATGGTTGTTTTTTTTCGTAGCCGTTTCGGTTACGGGGACTGTGGCGTGGGCGGTGCTGAGTAACCTAACGGTCCAACTCCGGGATTACGTATTAAGAGGGTTGCGCAACTAATGGCGACTCGTCCGTGATTCCGATCACTTGTTTTGAGAAATATGTAGGTGGCTCGAGGCAAAAGTATAGCAAAATGTGCTACATATCGGTTTATAAATATATATATATATTTTGGATTCTTGGATGAATTTCGGATGAGTCGATAATATGGAGGAAATTGAGAGGCAATGCGCTGCGATAGGAGAGAGAGAATGGCGCTAGCAGGTTTTTGCGGTTAGACAGGGGGAGAATATGGGCGGATATGGAGATATGAGGCTGTTATTTGATGGCCGCGTATATTGGCGATTCGATATATATTGACGATGAATCTTTGAATGTTAGAGGAGAGAGAGAGAGAGAGAGGCTTTTGATTTATTCATCAATGTGCCAGCAATGGCCAGTGAAAATTAGTCATTAAATATTTCACGCTAATGTTGGCGTGGGGACCCTGATAAGTAACGGTCCGACGAAGTAGCCTGATGATGCTGCTGCTGCTGCGTGTGAGCCTGGCTCTCTCCCATTTATGCAGGACTCTCACATGAATATTTAAATCGATTAATCGGGCGATAAATATTTCAGGAAGCCAGACAGACTAATAAAATTAGAAAAAGCAGAAAAAAAGAGGATGCGACTTTGGAAAAGCCATGATCAAAAAAAGAATATGGATATACAAGGTAGAGGAAAGGAAACAATTGTCCGTACGCGTGTTAATTATCCCCGTCGAGTCTTCCTCCACCTCGCGATTTCCCCACGGCTAAAGCGCGTGGAAAGAAACTCGTTCTCTCCTCCTACCCCCTCTTTTTTTCCACTTCCCCTGCCAATAGGCGCAGATGGTGGGTCGTTGGCGAGAAGGAAGATCGTTAGGCACCTTGGACACGCACACGTACAAGCGCGAAAGAAAAGAGACTCGATCATTTTTCTCGGGCGAAAGGGCCGAGAGATAGAAGAGAGGAGTGGTCTTGCAGCCGGAGGAGTAATTTATTCTCGATCCCTGATGAGAGCCATTGTGCCTCGGCCGCACGTCGCGCGCTTTGTCCTTAGGTGTGCCGCGCGACCGCGAAAAAGGGGGGAGACAAGACTCCTATACAGACCTAGAAAAAGGGTCAGGGCGTTGAAGGGATGAAGAAAAAAAAGAGAGAGAGAGAGAGAGAGAGAGAGAGAGAGAGAGAGAGAGAGAGAGACGACGACGACGACTACGACGACGACGACGACGACGACGACGGGACCGCCTGCCTGGGCTGATGATGAATAAAAAGTACTGCCAAGTCGTCGTTGTGAGCCTAGGGGGGATGATAGTCTTCGCGACGGCTTCTTATTCCTTTTTGTCTGGTTGGTACAAGTGTTGGCTGCCTGGGAAAGAATGTGAACTTCTTCCCTTTTTTGTTGAATTTTATTGCGGCTTTGCAGATGTCTATCGGGTAGGATTGATTTTTCGAGAAAAGCTTGGAAAACGACTTTCAAGAAAGTCGGTCGGTGAGTTTCGCCACTGCATAATCCTACGTTTCTTAAAAAGTCATTTGGCTCTCGTGAAAAATAAATCAAAAGAGTCGGATAAAGGGGGATAAAAAGAAGCGAGCAGAAGAGTAGGAGGGGCAGGGTAAAAAGAGAAGAAAAAAACGAGAGAGGCTCGGGATCGTTTTATTCCCACTTACAAGGCAGAGTAGGTAGGCGTAATAACGATCGTCTCTCGTTGTAGCCGGCCGGGCGATGCCTCATCTTTTTCCAAGCGCATTTATTCGGCCCTTCCATTTTCTTCCACACGCTCTCCCCCGAACCCTTTCGGTATCGTTTCGTTAAGTCGTTACAGCCACCCCGTGGATCCTTCGCCACTTAACGCGGAAGGCATCTTGCCTCGCAAGAAATAAGAACGAGCTATAACGTCTTTTTTTATATATTCGAGAAAGTCTTGATGACAAAAACTAAGCAAGTACCTGATTTTTGAATTATGTGTTTAATGCGAATTAAAAGAAAGAGAACAATTCTGGAATGAGAAAAAAAGACATTTCGCGGGATGAGAAAGTGTTTGGGGGATGAGAAAGTGAGAGGGAAAAGTAAGAGTTCGGGTCATTAGGCAGTCGTGCGGGAACCGATGAGTAAGACCGAACGGGTTAAAAAAGGAGCCTGCCTTCAGTGGGTAGGAGGGTGGCTAAAAATTAATGTCTCAGAATGAATGTTCGCGGAGGACTGCTCGGGTGCCGGTGTATTCAACGCAGGGGGGATATATTTTTACGATTTTTCCTCGCGAGCCATTTGTCTGGCCACGTCGTTTATCCGAGATTAATATCGTCCGGAAACGTTGGGAAACGACGTTATCATTGTGGATAAGAGTGACGATTATGATGCCGCTCTTACATTTTAACGAATCACTGACCGCACCATCTCTCGCGCTTTTTTGCTTTCTCAAAGAGAAAGCTTTGTAACGGTGAAAATTTTCGATTCCGTAATTTTGCGTTTTCTCGACGTTTTGAAGGTTTTTAATTACGAA
>JAPYYQ010003223.1:0-12529 GCA_030522585.1 Anagyrus pseudococci | reverse complement strand
ATTTTTTTAATTGATCTAGCAAACGTAGTTTTAAATTCCGCAATTATTGGTATTTTTTTCATTGTGATCGCATAATTTTCCTGTAAAGTTCACTGTGGTAACGCGGTCGGGTAGGAGCTGGAGGAGGGAGAGGGGCGAGAGAGCAACAGAACTCAGAAACGTCTTTCTCCCAGTCCTCGATAACGCCATATAACCGCGGGCTCCCTCCAAAAGCGCGGTCTGGTTGGCAAACCTGGGGCCGGCTGGCCTCGCGCGCGCCGGCCGCGCGACGAAGACGGATATAGACCCGTAAGCGCGCTGGCTGGACAGTTGACGATTAAAATGGCCGCTACCGAGTCCCCGCGGCGGCGAATCCTTCAATAAACGTGGGGGGTGCCTGGGCTCTTCCGGGCCAGAGCAATACGATCTCTCCCCTGGGTCCTTTACTAACCTCAAGGACGCGACTCTCTGCTCGACGAGAGCACGTCGCCGAGAGTCCTTGGGTGGCTGGTGGAAGATGCGCCGGCCGGCCTGTAGCTCTCCTGTGTATGCGGGGGCGGCCAGCTATCGGGCTCTCCGAAAACGGCGCCGCGCCTTTGTTCGTGTGTGCGCCGTGTTCGGGCGATAGACACACCACCACGCCCGCGCGCGCTCGAGCGGGGCAGCAGCACACGACGAGACGAGGAGTAAAGGAGAGAGAAAAGGACGGAGCTAGTCAGTTGGCGGGAGCAGAGTCGCGCGGCCGAGGGAGAGAGGGGGGAGTCTCGGAGTTTAGGCCTCGCTCCGTCTCCGTCGCTCTCGCGGCCCTCCGCTCTCCTCGTCTCTCTCTCTCTCTCTCTCTCGGCTGTTGGGGGCGAGCATCGGGAGCGGCGCTGGCGGCAGCGAGATCCGCTCTCGCTGCGTCCTCGTCGCACCGCTGGCCGATCGGACGAGGCGCGGCGCTCCGGCGGCGGGGCGTTGTGTGCGTACGTGTTAGTAGAGTATGGCCGGCCTGGCTGGCAGTGTGGTGGTCGTGTAGCCGCGCGGCGCTTACAGCCCGTAGCCCGTGTCTCTCTCTTCCCTCGGTGCGCCTGTGGTGGTCGTCGTCGCGGCCGCGGCCGCGTAGTCGTAGCCATCGTCGGCGCGCACCGAGAGCTGTGTGCTCTCTTATCCTCGTCCGTGGGGAGAGCCGTGCAGGCGTGTGTTTGCGCGCCGGGCAGAGAGAGAGAGAGAGCCGCCTCTCCCCGTGTGTGCAGCGCGAGGGAGCGAGCGAGAAAGAAAGAGAGAGAGAGCCGCGGGGCGACCGCCGCCGCAGCAGCAGCAGCAACAGCAGTGAGAGAGCAGAGCAGGCAGCAGCCCGCCTGCCCGCTACGGCCACCGCCGCCGCTGCCGCCTGCGCTTGTGCGCGTGCACAAGGGCACGAGGTGTGTGCAGCTAGCCGCCGTCGCCGCGTGCGTGTGCGTATCTCGTGCGAGAAGCGCGCGCTCGCCGCGGGGCCCGGCCGCCGTCTCGACTCGCAGGAACAACATCAAGCGCGCTCGCCCGAGGGACGACGAGGACGACGTCTCGCCCCCCGAGCCCGGGAGGACCTCCTCTGCGCGGCTCGTTAACCTCCTCGCCGACAGTGCCGCCCACTCTCCGCTCGGCTCGTCTACTCAACTTCCCGACGACGGCCAACGAGCGTGCCGGCTTCCTGTACCGGTCGTGCGCGCGAGCCCATCTCCGGATCAGCCCTGGCAGGAGTTTGCAGCCCACCAGGTAGCGGTAGCCCGTCAATAGGTGACGCTGGAGCGCGGGAGGAGGCGCTTGCAGGAAGAGCAGAGAGAAAGAGGAGGAGGAGGACGAGCGACCGGCGTCAGAGGCGCTAGAGCGCGGGCTTTGTTGCGTCGCGGCGGCACATTGTCGCCGCTTGTGCTCCGTTTCCGTCCGCATCCTCGGCATCGTCCTCGAGGCGAGGAGCGCCAGTATCGGCCGGCCCTCGGCATTATCAGCAGCAGCAGCAGCAGCAGAGAGCCCCGCATCGACCTGCTCGCGGTGGAGAGCCGCTTCGAGAGGGCCCAAGTGTTGCTCCGTCTTTGTTGCTCCCGCTTGGCGGCCACAACGACGACGACGACGGCGAGACGCACACACGAACGCGCAGGCGCACACGGACGCTGAGCGTTTCTCTGCTCTTACTCTCTCTCCCTCGTGTTTCCTCTTTTCACTTTCGTTGCCGTAGCTGCCGCCGCCGCTGGCACCGCCACCTCCACCTCCGCTCCGCTGCTACTCTGCCGCCACCGTCGCGGCGCCGCTGCCGCGGCCAACACCGCCACCGCCGCGCCTGTGCGTGCCCGTGGAGACGTTGTTGTTCTTTAAGGTTACCGCGCTGCCGCCGCAGGGAGGGACGCCGCCAGCGAACCGGAGCCAGCGCACTCGCGCCCAGAGCCGGGCCTCGGCAGGGCTCGGCTCCCACGCCACATCCTCCGCCTGCTCGCTGCGCACCGGGAGCTGGCTGGGAGGGTCGACTCCGCTCGAGTGACTGCAGCAGCCGGAGCAGCAACAGCACCGGAAGGAGCGTTCGCGTCCCGCGTCTCGGAGCCGCGGGGGCTTCGTCGCCTCGGACGCCTCCGCGCCGAGGGGAGCTAGCCCGGAGCAAGCCCAGTCAAAGGTGTGTGTCGTTTGCTAGACGAGAGAGAGAGAGAGAGCGCGCGAGCGAGCGAGAGAGAGAGAGTGTTGCAGAGGAAGTAGCAGCAGGGTGGTCGTCGTCGGTGGTGAGCGAGGGACAGATAATGATCCTCGCCGTCGACGCGACCGAGACACATCGCGATACTGGAGCGTGACACAGATCTTGCTCTGGAGCAATTAAAGATATTCCCCGCTGACCAGTTCGTCATCGTGGAGCAGGTGGTTGGCCCGGAAGATGTGTTGACTACGGACAGCGGCGAGGAGCCCGCCACCGTTACCACGGCCGGTAGTCAGCAGGCCAACGCCTCGATCACCACTTTGACGAACATGTGCACCACTCCCGGCAACACCGGCACCGGGTTTGGTTACGCATGGTCATTTAGCGGTCCCGGGAATGAAAGCCGGGAAAACAACCAGAGCGGCAATGACAACATCTCAGCCGCGGCCGCTGCAGCCGGTACCATCAGTTATGCAGCGGTCAACAACAACCAGGACCAGGCGTCGAGCACCAAGATCCAGATCGACGTCAAGCCCGCCAAGATACAGAACAGCGCGAGTCATCGGCGCGCCATGTTCGCCATGAGCGAGGGCTGCCAGCAGCAGCAGCAGCAGACCCCGACGAGCACGGCCCAGCAGCAGCAACACCACGCGACGGCCAGCCACGGGAGCGGGGCCCACAACCAGAGCGCCGGCCACGTGACCCACGTCCGGACGAAAAAGCAGCACCACGACGTCTTCACCCTGGCGACCTGCGACAAGCACAACTGCAACTGCGACGCGAACCACACGACGACCACCGCGGCCTCGCTCTTCCCCAACACCCTGGTCTTCGCGACCGACAGCAAGCACGCGATGAGCAAGCACTTCATGACGCCGATCGGGCCCCTCCAGCTCACCGCCGAGGAGTGCAACGAGATCCTCATGAAGCGGGCCGCCGCCGCATCGAACCAGGCGAACAACGTCACCTCGAACCAGGCCGACGCGACCACCCACTTCGGCCACGTGCTCACCCATGTAAATACTTCGCAGATCGACACCAAGATCAAGCAGCAGGACATGGGCTCGCAGGTCCGCGTGCCCAAGGAGCGCCCGTACTCCTGCACCGAGTGCGGCAAGTCCTTCCTCCTCAAGCACCACCTCACCACCCACGCGAGGGTCCACACCGGCGAGCGGCCCCACATCTGCGTCCACTGCGGCAAGAGCTTCGCGCACAAGCACTGTCTCCATACCCACTTGCTCCTCCACAGCGCCGAGCGGCCCTTCCAGTGCCGCGAATGTAAAAAGTCCTTCACGTTGAAGCACCACCTCGTCACCCACACCAGGGTACACACTCGGGAGCGGCCCTTCGTCTGCCCCGAGTGCGGCAAGGCCTTCCCCCTGAAACGTCATCTGGTGACGCACAGCAAATTCCATACCGGTGAACGTCCCTTTGTCTGCGAGGAGTGCGGCGAGTCCTTCGCCCAGAAGGAGCACTTGACCATGCACTCCCGCTTCCACGGCAGCTTACAACCATTTGCCTGTCCGGACTGCGGCATGAGCTTCCAGAGAAAGTTTGAACTGGTCAATCACGGCCGGCTCCACGGTAGGATACCTCATTCTTGTACAGTCTGCGGAAAGGAATTCTTGCAGAAGAGGACTCTCTTGGCTCACATGCGGCTCCACACCGGAGAAACCCCCTTTGCTTGTACAGTTTGCGGCGAGGCTTTCTCAAGGAAGGCCGATCTCATAGCCCACTCGAAACTTCACAATAGCAATAATCCGGAATCGGATACGAAACCCTTCACGTGTCGGTAAGTTTCGACAATCATACCTTCTCATCTTCTTCGTTAGAAACACATCACTAATTCTATTTTATTTCGCCTTACAGGGAATGTGGATTAGAATTTAATAACAAGGAAGCTCAGACTTTGCATTTAAGGTTACACTCAGCTGATAGAACACTTGTTACGGATCTGTGTGGTCTTGCTGCTACTTTCCAACAAACAACTGGACACTTTCTTACCGCAAACACATCTGCTGCTCATCAGGTAACTATTGATGTTGAATTTCATTTGTGTATTCAACAATTACTCTGAACAATATTTTATTTCAAAATTTTTTTCTTTTCCTACATCAGTGTAATGAATTTACATTTTACTTTTCAATTAACACTATCAATTTTTCGAGTCAAATACTTGTAACTTTTGCATGCCAAATCAGTTTTTCAAATATCTTGAAACTTGTTTCAATTTTTAATGATTAACAAAAACTATATTCAATGGTAAATCTTGAAAACAGTTTCATTGTTTACAAATCTTGCATTTTTTACAATAACAATAAATCAAATAAAATAAATACATTTGTTTACTGAATTTTATAATGAAATCGTTAAATGTTGTATTTAGAACATCTTGCAGATAAATGGACCGCTGGGATCAGCTTCAGTCGTCAGCCATATGCACGGGGCCACTCAAACCTCGCCACCAGTCGGAACGGGCCCCAAACCTAAGCCTCACATATGCCCTGACTGCGGCCGCGGCTTTGCGCAAAAACACGGCCTATCCCAGCATCAGCGCCGACATTCGGACGGAAGTTGCCATATAAGGTCGCACGTGTGTGACAAGTGCAGCAAGGCCTTCTTCCAGAAGAACCACTTGCTACTCCATCAGCGTCAGCACATGGACCCGCCGCCAAGCATACTACGCCAGCAACAGCGACAAGCTGCCCAAGCCGCGGCACAGGCAGCTCAGAACGCCGCTAACGGTGGCAGTGGTACCCAGGTAATCACAGTCGAGAATGCACAGAACTGTGAGGTCGACACCAAGGTCGCGTTACACGTGATACAGCAGCAAGTGCAAGCGCAAGTACAACAGCAACAAGCGGCTGCACAACAGGCGGCTGCTCTACAAGCGGCTGCCCAACAGGCGACGCAACAACAACAACAACAGTCCCAGCAGCAACAAACACAGCAGCAGCAAGCTGCTCAACAGCAGCAGGCTGCTCAACAACAAGCCGCCCAGCAACAAGCTCAGCAGGCGCAACAGCAACAACAGCAGCAGCAGGCGCAACAACAGCAGCAGCAGCAAACGCAGCAACAACAGCAGCAGGCGTGTTCCGTCGATAGTAAAGCAATACAGTTAAACGTCACTATGTGAGACGCTTTCACGAAAATCAATTGGTTATTGGCGAACCGATCTCGAATCGTTAGAGCACATCCTCACCCGTTGCCACCGCTGAGCCCTCTGCACGCCGCACTTCTCTTAAACTAACAATAACACAATAGATATATTTATTATCTTTAGATATTTTCCAAGTATAAGGTAACCGATTTTATTACAAAACAAGAGGTATATATACATGAAGATGAAGAAAATCTATACATAAGTACGTAAGGCTTGTAACAAGAAAATAAAAAGTAATCGTATATTAGTGTTTTACATATACTTTACATATATTATATATAAATATTTACTTTAGATACGTATAAAAGATGAAAGAGTGAAGAAAGATAAACGAGTGTTTAATAGATACAGATCTGCTACTACTCTGCTAGGCCAATGATCACAATAGAGAATAATGTAGAAGCAAAATCTTAATTGCCTTAAAAATATAAATATATAAATAAATATATATATATATATATATATATAAATGTCGATTATTTTCAAACTTTTTTTTTCAATTCATGTAATTGATCTTCATGCCTTCTATGTTTTTTGTACAAGTAAAATCTCAAACTTTGTTAGTTAGTATTTATAAAGTGACAGATCAAAAGAGTATTGATTTATATAATACAAATTCACCGGGTTATAGAGAAGAATAGTTAATACAAAAAAAAAGAATACGTTATATAAATAATAAAATGTGGCTGTAACATTAAAAAGCGAATGAACGTGCGCATTAAAGTGAATGACGAAACGTAGAAAAAAGAGAATGAGAGACGAATGGTCAACCGGGAGAAGCGCGGAGAGGGGGTGGCAACGTGGTGTGTGTCCTTACGAGGCATCTGGAATCACAAAGGCGCGCGCAATTCTCTCTTGCAATGCAACACGTTGGTCGCAAGCCGCATTTGAGCCGTCTCTCGAAAAGAGTCCTTGAGAGCTAAACGACATGCTGCTTTTTTTATCGACGAGATCGTAAATCAGGATACGTTGCTGTACTATTTTTTTTTCTCTTTTTTTTCAATAAAAACTTAAGCTTCTTTTTTTTTTTTTTAATGTATCAGAATGAGGAAAAGTTATGTGACAAACGAGAATAAGTTAATTTTGTTTATCATTTATTTTATAACAGTTTGTTACTTTTGTAAAATTTATTTGCAAAGTTATGGTTACATATTACAATATTTTTTAATAGAGCCTGTGTACATAATTTTATGTTAATTTTATAAATGACTCTTGAAATAATTTTCATTAAAAGTTCTTTAAAAATTCTTATGATAACTAAAAGAAATACCAAATTATAATTTTTATTAATCTTGAGTGCCTCAAAATTTGAAAATTTATAAGATGCAGTACTAATGTATAAAAATGTATTAATTTTATGCTAAAAACTTTGTATTTATTTTACGAATACATTTTGAAACGAACAAATATATTTTATTTAATTGAGAGCTATTAATGGCTTTGAGTATTGCTAAGATTGATATTGATAAAAAAAAACTGATATGTAATCATTTTCTTTGTATGAACATCTTTTGTTTAAAATTACAGAATTGTTAAATTCATGAAAAATATGTGAATATATTATTAATACTAAATTCTAATTTTTTATTTTTCATCATTTATGTGATTATAAAAAAAAACTTTTTTTAAGAGCGTAACATTTACAAATTATTTTTATAGATAAAAAAAGCGTTGTATAATTCGCTTTTAAAATAAGTTTTACTTACTGTGAAATACTAAAATTGAATATTTTTTAAAATTGCGAAAACAATTCGTACCAATTATTGGCGTATTCGACTCTTTGCTTGAATTAGAAAATGAAATAACCATTGCATTTAATGCATAAATGTGAATGAATGCCGAAAGTAAGTGCGATGAATATTAGATCAAAGTAACGTTTATTGTGAAAAACAAAAACCAGTTATTTTTCAAACTTTGATATTTTTTACATACATTTCCTCATTTTTTGCTTATGATTACTTTGACACAAGCCAATTTTGTTCTGTATAGTGACATAGCTACTTTTATAAACTAGAATTTTATAGTAATATAATATGATTTTCATTACATTCACATTTCGCTATGCTGATTTTAATGAATCATACTATTATTAATTTAAGATAATGAATAAAAATATTATCAAATTATATAAACTGAAACTTTTTTACTCTTAATTGTCAGATTCATTAAAGTCAGTAATTAATTTATAGTGATAGTGCTTTGTTGTTCCTTAAAAAAAAGCATTAGTAACATACTTATTGAATTTTATATCAAACACCAGAATTTTCAATAATGTCCGAAATATTTGAGTTGTACAATACTGAAAAATGTGTAATTTTATCATACAGCTTCCTTGTGGGAAGTCCATTATAATCCTCAGTAAATAATTTGTAAATAATGAATTTATCTTAGCAGAGTCTTGATTAACAATGATCATTGCATCGGCAATTCTTAGGGTGCATTTAAGGCACTGTAATGATACATTTATACCTGTCTGTAGTATATTTATTTTCAAAATAAATATATTATACATAAGAGTAAACAAATTGCTATTACAATTTTTCAGAGTCCCAGAATTTGTTTTTTCGTTTCAGTGTCACACGTAGCGCTTGTGTAACTTTACACTCCTTTAATTTTGAAAAGTATTGCGTGTATAAAAAAATCAAAATCAGCTCAAACCGCAATATTCCCAGGCAACCAGCGAATCATCTGCTTCGTTGTAAATGGCGTTCTAAAGTTTTGTTTGATTTTCCAACCACGAGTAAGCGTGGCCAATATTTGTCGCGGGACTTGTAGAGCAGCGGCCGAAATTACATGATAATCTGCATACCTGTATATTTTTCCGTTCCTTTTTCTTTTGCTTGCGAGAAGAGGCTGCTCGACGCACCCCTTCATTGTCAAAGGTCTAATGAGAATCAAAATGCTGACGTAGATTGGCTATAAAGTTGTGTTTTATTTTATAATATCGTGAGACTCACATGTGCAAAGTTTCAGTGTGGGAAATGTCGATTGTAAATACATTAATGAATTTTTTAAGCTGAATTTTTTGCGACGACAAATGTTTACAGTACAAAAAGACGCGTTTTTTAAAAATTAAAAGTAACGAAAATTATGATTGTAATTTAACCGGTGGATTGATAAATTTCCGATACCTAAAAAAACACAAAGTGAATAATGCAATTCAAGGGAAGCGTAATTTTTAAACTCATTGTAAAATTTATAAACTGTACAATTTTTCATAGCCTACAAGCAATTAGTAAGACTCAATTGTCTTGTAAAAAAAGAATTAACTATAGTTTTATTGTGGACACGACGTAATCGTGCCTGATAGTGTCGATGCCAATGATTGACTTTTCATGATCGACTTAAACTCTACAAATACCAGAATCAACGACATTTTCCACCAAAGAACTTAAAAAGTGCAAATGTATACCAGTATCAGTCTAGGGCATCTCACATAGCGCACATTGCAAGGAAAAGTGGAACGATTGAAGACGCTTGTCAAAACATTTCCCACGCAAAAATAACGTCTCGTTGGCTTAAATTTGAGACGAGCTCGACCCTGTAGATATCTCAGGGTGATGGGTCCTCGGATTACGCGCCAGGGACAGAGCTGAAGTTTCGTCGAGCGCATCCGTTCCTCCTTCCACGAGAAAAGCAGCAACGACGGGGAGGGGCCGCGTGCGCTTCTATATATAAATAAACTGCGCTTCGCGTTTTTTCACCTGTAAAATAGTCTACCTTGTTCTACGATTACACTAGCGACATATAGCTATGCAAGAGCGCCGCCGTTCTTTATCTTCCCATTAGTTGCGTTAATTTTCATCTATCTCTCTCTTTGTTAGGTAACTCGATGTTTATCACGACCTCGATGCTTTTGGAAAAGATTTTTTTTCAACTCGTTCTAAGCTGGCGCGATGTATGCGTTTTGGAGACGATGGAGAAACTTGGATTTCTCACGCATGTAAGATGTAAAAAAAAAGAAAAGACAAACTGTCATGAAATATTTCGACGATTTTTTTTTAAAGTCTCTTTGTAGGTGAATTATGCGTAGCGATGTATGAAAATAATACGAACGAAGGGTGGAAATCTTTTCTGAAATAATTGACGGTGCTAGGCATTGCCACGATAAAAAAAAGAAATTCTTGTAAAAAGTCCTGTATCAGATGAACATTGTCCCGAGAAGACGAAGAAAAAAAATTACACATTATATATGATATATGGAGATACTGTATACTAATCAAATTGGTAATGTTTTCCTCGCCGTGTTATGAAATTGTGTAGAATCTTTTTTAATAATAACACTTACACAATGGGACTCTCTTGTCTATTGATTTTCTTATACCGAAACGCCCCGAAAGTATTTTTGTATCCAGAGTGTTATTAAGCCTACCTTTTGTTTTTTAACTTTTTTATTTAAACAATTTTGCGATAAGCAATTGTTTATTCAAACTTTATTGGTATCAGTTTCAGATCTACTTTTCGAGTACGACTAGCCAAATGTAAATCTAAAAAGAATTACGTATCAAAAATAAAACGTAAAAACAGCGGACCAGAGTGGAAAAACACACGTGTGCAATCGAAATACGCAAAAGATAGCGAGAGTGTACCAGAGAATGTTGGAAAAAAGTGTAGAGAGGAAAAGTCAAGTCGTAAAATGCGAGCAAGACAGCTGCGAAGATGGTGGAGGAGGAAAAAGGTGCCAATGCTGTATATATGCAGATACGCGTAGAGGTGCAGTCAACACTTTCTTTTCCTGATCTTCCCTTTCGTAGTAAATAAAACGTTTGATCCTAAACGACTTAAACCATATTTTCTTTTATAAATTCTTTATTCAACGTAACAATTTTTTTCCAAGAACTCATTTGATAAAAGCTATACCACCTGAAGTGTATTCATTCCATTATAATTGCCCCATATTACGAGTTTAATTTTTCTACATAAATTGCATTGATTTACCAGTAACAGTTTGGGACTGAACGATAAGTATATTCTGTACAAAATTTGGAAACGTAATTGTAAAATATGTTAATAATTGTTTATTATTTTATACTTCCAATATAATAATTTACTATACAGTTTTGTTATTAGCGTAGATTTAACTCACAACGTCAAAAAATATTTTTTTTTTCAAACTTGACAATTTCAGTAAGAACTTGGTTTCGCAACTGTATCCGGTAACAATCCATTATAAAACTTATAAATACAATCTCTATTGTGGTTGATCAATTGATAAATTGAAACCTGTTTTTAAAATTGAAACAAAAACTTGCGTTTGTTTTACGCTTTTGACAAAAGTAAGTTAAAGCGTTAGCAATATTAATTAATTCAGAGTAATACATTATTTATTAATTTTTAATTTATTTAAATTTTTATAACCACTTAATTAAAATCGCTGTAGTCGTATAAGTTGAAGACAATTACACATTAATTCAAACAAATTAAAATGTTGCCTACCAAAAAAAAAACTAAATCCTCTGATGAATAAAAAGCGTCGACTAATAAGATCAAAGAAAGCAATCGTCAATGCCACTTAGACGTCCAACATCGAGGAGGCTAGACCGGAGCGGAATCTAACGGCAATATATATCTCTCTCTCTCTCCTATACGTACACGTCCAAATAAAAGCGTCAAGCTTTTCTTTGTTTGCTCTCGACGCCGAAAGAATAGCTGACGCGCCAAAGACGCACGTGCGCGGGTTCCGCGTTAAACGTGCGCGCTCTTCCGCTACACGACAAGTTAACAAGGCAAAAAAAAAATACGCGCATATAACAGCCTCAACGATCCGTGTGCGCGCTCCGCGGCAATATCGCGATCGCTCGCACGCGCTGGAGGCATCATTTCATCAGCTGTGCAGATCAAACGCTTATGCGAATAAAGTGCTTCTCTTGGAGCTGTTGCTGCTTCTTCTTTTTTTTTTCTTTTCGTTGTAGTTGGCGTGTAAGCGCGTGAGGCTTCTTTTATGTTGGGGTGAGTATCGGAAGAAAGATTCAAACTACTGTGGAGAGTGAAATGAATAGGGGGGAAAGGGATGATGAAACTGTGGAAAGTTGAAACTACGGAGTTGTATAGATTGGGCTGGAAGTATAATATTGAGCTTTGAGGGGATCTCAATCCGAGAGTGTTTGTGAAAATATGATTGGCATTATGATTAAGAAAATATGTAGGAGTAGCTCGAGTGAGGGAGCAGAACGAAAATTGAGATTGACGGACGAAATAGGAGCTTTTCGATCCACGAGATCCGTTAACCGAAATGCTCGGATATCTGCAAATCCATGCAAGTTCGACAGGCTTGAAAAGGTCAAGGTTTTATTTTATTCTTTTTTTTTAAAAGGAGATGCTGATGAAAGAGTTGAACGAAATTAGAGAATTAGAAAGAGAATACAGGTTACACTGAAAATATTGAGAAACTCGGCAACATTATGCTGAGAAATTGGGGTAATTCAAGGTTGAAGAGTCGATTCGAAAGTTTCCACATTGCAAGCTCTAAAATATAAACAGTTGTTGATTTTAGAGCTTGCAATGTAGAAACTTTTAAATCAAAATCTTATAGGATTGGTATGCTTAGCGCGGGAGGATACCATGCTATAGGAATCGAGGATAGAAAAGAATCAAGGGAAAATGAAATCGGAAGAGGAACGTGATGGTTTTTAAAATAGATGTAAAACCACACTGAAAAAAATAAGGACTGATGTTCACACTAATCAAAGGACAAGTTTAGTCCAAAACAAAATAGCTTAAGATGAATCAAGCCTGGGGCCGTTTTC
>JAPYYQ010003222.1:0-12539 GCA_030522585.1 Anagyrus pseudococci | reverse complement strand
TTGGATATGTTGTAGAGCTAACATTCCTCTACAACATACCCGACTTGCAGAGACACAGAAGGTCAATTGATTTAAAGGTGAGTTTTATTGGACTATTAAAATTGTCGCGTTTTATGCTCCACTTGTTACGTAATGTCGTAATACGACTGTTTTACGGAGTAACGTGACCGTCGGAATTCGTCAAGACGGCAACTTTACAATAATGAAAAGAACGAACATGTGATTTAATTTACAGCAATACCAACTAGTGGTGTGATGAAAAAAAACACGAGAGATACAAAGTGAACGAAAACATTGGATTACTGCTAAAAACGTTATTGTTATGGGTAATGTTCAACGTTAAAATTTTTAATTTGTTGCCTAAAAAAGCTTGTGCCGCAACTAAAGTAACTGCCATTTCCTGCAATCCTCTATAATGTAGAATCAAGTACTATTATTTTTATAACCTTTGCAGGTAAATAACCGGCTTGAATCGTCGATGCTGTAAGATAATCTAGAAGTTTGGATCATTACAATGAATTTGACAAGAATGTTAAAAAGCGCAAGATTTAGCAGACAATTTTTAAAATTGTCAAAATCAGTGAGATTTCAAAGAACTTTTCTCTCCGAAGCTTATCAATGTCAAGAAGCATGGGATAGGAGGATGGATTCTGAATTACTGAAGAAAATCAATCCGATTGAATTTTTCTTGGAATTGGATCAGAAATTTCAGGGGCAACACAGAGTTTCTGCAGTAGATATTGACATATTTGCTCATATCATTAAAGAAGACAGTCATGTACCAGAACTTGCAGATTTGCTGTACAAGCTTAGAATGACCAAAGAAACAACTTACACTTTAGATTCAACGCATCATGCAGTTGTACGATACTATCTGAGTGTAAGATTTCTATTGATTTTTTCTTTATATATGTTATTTTTAGAAAAAGTATATTAAATATTTTTTTTATATTTTAGGTAGGAAGAGCAGATGAACTATTGAGTATTTTAAATGACAGATTAAATTATGGCATTTTTTGTGATTATTTTGATTACAATTTAATGATGGATCACTTTATTAAACAGAAAGATTTTGCATCTGCAGTAAAAACTGCAACATACATGATGTTGCAAGAACAATTTGATCATCCTATTAGTAATGCTCTGGCTATTTATTCTTGTTTCAAATATTTACAAAATCCTGATAAATGGCAAGAGGTAGATCCTAAATCTTTAATTGAAGAACCTAAAGAGGAAGTTAAAGTCCGTGTTAGGTACATTAGAAATCCGTACTTTGATGATCACTTTGATCTGTGGCAGCCTTCAGATTTGGTTGGTAAAACATTACATTGGATAGGCAAATTAACAGACAATCCTTTAGGAAGGTCTTGTACTTTAAGAGGTCTTATACTGCACAAAAAGTATGAAGATGCAATTTCATTACTTCAAAAATGGCAAGAGCAAGCTGTAAAAGAAGTTGTGTATAAGGATTTATTACCTCTTATTAAAAGTGATGTGCCAGAAATTTTCAATGAAGATGCTGCTGATAATGTTAAGAAACTTCAGCTGTTATTAAAGGATTTAGAAAATGCAGATTTATATCAAGGAGACTTGTACAATGATATTGAAAATATGGTGAAAAAAGCAGTTGAAGCTCATGCTAAGGATGATATTGCAAGACAAACTAAGGTAACATTACAGATTACTTTTAAAATAAATGTAAAAAGTGTTATTAATTCATTTTTAACTTTCTTAAACTTCAAGATTATTACTATTTTAACCATTTAATTGATCTTACTTTTGTAGCTTTACACTGAATGGGAAGAAAAAAGGATGAAAGTACTAAATAACCAATTAGCTGAAATAAATAAGGCAGCAAGATTGGCTAAGGTTGAACAAATGAAGAAAGAACTCTTTGAAAAAGAACGTTTGCTTACATTTTTCGATAAAGAGGAGAATATCGAATTGGCAATTGAAAATAAACTTGAAACGGAACGTCGGTTGTACGGCGATGAAAAGGATGCATATGTTGAAGCTGATGAAAATTATGTATCACCAGATACTGTAAAAAAAAGAATTAAATAGTGACACTAATTTTTGTTGATTACTAAGTATTTAATTCTTAATCATGTTTTCATACTGTTTTAAGAAAATTTTTATGAAATCATTGTTCATTAAAAATATTTAAAAAGTAATTTTTTATACTTTTGTTTTGAAATATTTTCTACATTTACAACTTTACAATAAGCTTTATTAAGGTTTTTTGTTTTGGTACAATTAAATGAGACAAAAACATTTTTTTTTTCATTTGTATTAAATATTTTATTATTTTCAGTTAATAAAACTAAACAACTTTAAAAAAAATTAAAATTTTTTTATAAATGTAATAAATGTGTACAGCGCATTTTTATAACAATTATTTACACAGTAAGCTGTGTGCTTATGCACGTAGATAGTTATAAAAACTTTCTGTGAGAAGTATTTTTATAAACAGAGTTTATCTATCGAACCTGTTAAGAATTCAACTTTTTGTGAAATACATGCTGTGCCAAGGTACAGCATGGTTTTTTCTTTCCACCAAATAACAAGTACATTACAGATAAAAAGCACAAATTATTGATTACAATGTAAAACTGTTTTTTGTTTTTCAAATCGTTTAAATCTACAAAATTTTATTTTAGTAGTAACCTAGTAGTTTCATTCATTGGTCGTTGTATACATTTTGAATTCATCACAGAATATTTACACAGTCATGTAGAATTTTTGCTTTCCAGTTGTGCCGTTAGTGTTGCAGTCTCTTGTCTCATTTGTTTTAGATCTGCAGTTATTCTTTCCAAGTTAGCTCCAATATTTTTAGCAGATTCTGAATCAACCTAAAAAATTTTCATAACAATTGTTAATTAAATGAAGAATGAAATTTAATAATTTTCAATTTTACTTAATATAGTATTTACTTGTTCTTCCAAGTCTCGAATCTCTCGTATAGTAGCACCAGTTTCTTCGACCAATTTTACGAGTTCACTACAATCAGAATGTAAAGTAGCAAGTAATTTATAAGCTTTTCTGGATATTTCATTCGTTCGGGCATCGCGGAAAATAAGTTCATCAACCACCGCAAAAGATCTCTCGAGTCTGCCTGTGAGTGTATTTATTTCTTTTTGGATTTCACGTGTATCAGCCAAAACTTTATCGATCTCGTTCTTTTGTTTACGAACGTTATTAATGATCTCTAGTATTCGTTGAGTATATGCAGACCTATTCACTTCCTTTGGAAGTTTTTGAACTTCTGCCACAAGCTGAGTGTACTGCTGATCTTTATTTCTACACTCTTCTCTCAATTCTTTTTCTTTTTTTTCTAGCATTCGTAATTCATCGATCTTCTTTTGACTGGCACTCTGAAAAAAAATTTGTATTATAAATCTGAAGGGAATCAAAAGAGTTCACATAAATAAATTGTAAATACTAACAGCTTTAGAAAAATATTTTTCTCTTTCTTCTCGATATTTTTCTATCAATGGCAACCTATGTTTTTCCCATTGATTAGCCAAACTAATAAGTTTATTTGTAGATGCTTCAATAGCTTCTTCTAATTTTTTTACGTTTTCTTCTCCATTTTCAAGTAGTTCATAAGCTTTTAATTTTATTCGACTTTCTTCCTGATATTTTTCAAGATGCTGGGATTCTTTTTGTTCAATAACTTGTAAACGCTTTAATTCAGTTTCCAATTTTTTTACATCAATTTGTGATTCTTCAATTTCAGCCTTCAACTCTTCACATTCACTTTTTAGTTTTTCAATTTCTTGTTCTTCAGTACTTTTTTCAACTTCTTCAATTTTTTCCGTCTCTTCTTCTTTAACTTCCGATTTTATTTCATCTGATGGTTGTTCATCTGGATTTGAGTCTTTTAATTTTACACCAGATATTAGTCTACCTATCAAATAAGGATCGGTATCTGATGTTTCAATACTTTTTTCATATTCACAAGTATTGAGCCAATCTATTTTTTCTTCAAGTGTCAAAGCTGAAGAATATTCTTCTTTACTGTTTGATGAAATTACTGATGGCACAAGTTGTTTTATGTGCGGCACTTGTTTGATAATTGGTAGTTTGTATCGAATGGCATAATTTTGATAATCTGAAATAATAATTATCTATATTAATATTTGGCCTTTAATAAACTTAAACATCTAATGTAATAAATATTTTTATTCATTGTACAAGATATTTACCTTCATCATTTTCAATTGTTGAAGTATCAAGACACACTGGTTTATATGGAACTTTAGTTTGAACACTGTATTTTGATCGTTTTTTATGACAATAATATGGCAACCATGGTACTGAAATTTGAGAAGCTATTGCAGATGATATCAATTTTTCTAATTGTGCACATTGTGTTATTGGTTCACTAATGGTTTTTTCACTTTCCTTTGGTAACTTCTCTATCAAAAACATAAAAACTCTTCTGAGGTCAGATTCTGCACTGTATAAAAATGTTTGATATCCAATGTCATTTTTGTAACCAAGATCCTGATAAAAAAACAAAAATTAAAAATATATAAGTCACTAAACAAAAAACACATTGTAATCTTACCGAACAACACTGGGCTAATGTTGCACCCATCCGAAACCTTGCAGCCATGTTTGCAGGCAATATGGGATTTAATCCTAAGCCTGGTTTAATAACGTCCAAGCATCTTACAGTTGCTTTAACAACAAGTTCCGTATCAAAACTAGCAAGATTCGATATACTATCGTCTACATCACTGTAAAAATGATATATTTAAATAATCATATTCAATTGTCACAATTTAGAAAAAAAAAAAACATCAGCAGAAAACAATGTACGTACCAGCCTATTTGACGCAGCGAATGTATAATAATATTGTCAACTTCTTCCATTGTAACTGACAACACAACAATCGAGACAATCAAAGAATCATAACCTCACCACAATAATTATAGTCCTTTGTACGATTCGCCTTAAACAGCCAGCAGATTATCTCGTTAGCTTTTGAAAATAAACGTACACCGTCTGGTCCATAGTTGTGCGTTAGCGTAGAAATTTGACGAAGTTTCCATAAAATCGGAGCTGATACTTGCGGCTACGATCCCGGTTAAAGTGTTAAAAGGACACACTGTCACAGCGGAAAGTCTGCTGGAGTCCGGTTTTGAGGGGGGCGTTGATTTTATGCAGTATCCTGTCTTATCGACATGATCTAATCGTCAACATATTGGCGCTCCGCGGTGTTTTGGTTTCGCAGTTTGTTTATTTACATCGTTGTGTCGTGTACTTGGACATCCACACGAGGAGAAACGTATTTTTAATTCTCACGAGAAAAAAAAATTGAAAACAAAACATGTTTGTTTTCTCGTTTTAAAGAATAATTCTTCAAACAAATAAGGGAAGCCTAAAACACACGAAAACTTTCCTCAACTCGGCCAAGTAAAATTCTCCAAGTTTCGTTCGGCAAAATTCGTTTGGAAAATTCTATTTAAACGGTGTGGCGGCCATTCGATTGACAGTTCGAATTCGACGGCTCGAGTTTCCCACACCCCCCATCGACGCCCCCACCATCATCGTTTCCTTTCAAAATCGCCGCGCACGCGCCGCGACGACAGCTGAGGAGAGCCGCCTCCGCAGTATACGCGAGTAAAAAGTCGGAGCAAGACGGGGACTTCGTTTGCGGAGCGGCGGGCCCGAGAGACAGAGCGAGAGCAAGAGAGTTCCGTGACCTGGGCACCCGGGTTATTTTTAAAAAAAAACCAAATTAGCTAAATAATTGCGCGTAATTTCCTCGTTTCAAAACACTTTTTAAAATAATTGCGCGAATTTTCGTTTGCCCAGAAATTGCAAAAAACCCCGGGTGCTACATGAAACTTAGAGTTGATTTTTTGTAAGAAATATTGTACTTTGTGTAATTCTAAATATACCAAAAATTTCCGCGTGGCACGCCGAATCACCCGCATTTATTTGTTTCTCATTTTTTACTTTAATTAATTACATAAAATCGTAATTAATATTTACGTGCAAAGGTAAAGGGGCAGCGCGAAAGCTTACGCACGCGCGCGGCACTCCGATCCGATCAATTATAAAGCGGCTCGGGCTGTTTGGAGGGGCAGACGGCAGAGGCAGAGAGCCGGAGCGACTGCGCGCCGGACGCAAAAGAGACACAGCAGTCACCCCCGACGAGTAGCCCGGAGCAGTAGATTACGTTGAAGGAGAGCGCGCGCGCGCGCGAGAGCCAGAGCCAGAGCAGGCGGTGCGAGAGTGCGTGAATGCGCGTCGCAGGCGGCCCCCGAGAGAGGCAAAGAGGCTTGCCGGCGCTCCGGGCCAGCTGTTTCCGCTGCTACTGCTGGGGGGCGAGGAGCGCTTGCCAGCGCCGGGGACCCATGCGCCGCAGCAGGCCCGCAGCACGTGAGTGAGCGAGAGCGAGGGAGAGAGACTCAGCAGCAGAGCGGCTCTCTTCTCTCTCCTTCCCTTGTGCGCGCTCCGCACAGCATCAGCAGTTTGCTCTGTTCTTCTCGCTCTCGACCCGTCAGTCGGCGAGAACGCGCGCACCGAGCTCGGCCGCCGCTCCTCCTCCTCCACCTCGCACCCTTTGTTCTCTCTTTCCTCCCTACGCACGGAGAGCTCTGTATCCGGTTATAGAGAGGCCGGTGTGCTGCTCCGCTACGTCTATCAGTGACTTGTGCGATTGTTTGTTGTTATTGTTGTTGTGCGTCGCGAGTGATCCATCTCTCTCGGGGCAGAGTCGCGCGACCGGCCGCCGAGGTGGCTAGAGAGCGCGAGGATGAACGGGAGCGCGCAGCTGCTGCGCGGTCCGGAGCAACACCCGAGCAGATTCGCCGACTACTTCGTCATTTGCGGCCTGGACAAGGACTCCGGGCTCGAGCCTGACAAGTATTTCGGTGAGTCTCCCTTGCATTTATAACGATTACTTGCACGCTCTCGAGCCAGCCCCGCAAACGGGGGTTAAGGTTCTCTCTGCGCGCGCCCGTGTGTGTGTGTGTGTGCGCGCGCGGGGGGCTGGCTTTGTGTAAGGGTGACTTTTTTCCGTCTTCCCCTCCCGTATCTCTCCCTCTCTTTACCATCCCCCGTCTTGCTCTCTCCGTCTCTGCGCGCGACTCCACACATACAGTCCCGAGGGAAAGCTCCCGAGAGCTCTCCTCTGCTGACCTTGCGAGAAAAGGAAAGCGTTCCCCTGGCCTATACTCCAGTTTACGCGCTCGAGGGGGTTAGTTTTTTTTCTCTCTCTGCTTTACGCCCTCGCGCTCGTTGTGTACACGCGCCGAGAGAGAACAACCTCTGCACGCACACGCACAACCACGTACGAATTTTTATGCGTATTTACATACGTCAAAAGGAGAGCCTGTGTTTTGATCGCTTCGGAATTCATATGTTTTCGTCGCACGGACTATAACGAATAGACACGGGAAGAGAGAGAGAGAGAGAGAGAGAGAGACGCGTAGATTAGCATCTTTAAATAGAAACTCCGTTGTTGCGCTCCGTATATTTATGCTTCCGATGACACACGGCCACTTTAAACGTTCGCTGATTTACTCTCGAGAGTGTTGCTGTTGCAAATAGGGGACGATAAACGAGCCGCCGCGTATATGTATATGTGTAATATACGATATTAGCCGGCGAACAAAGGCGAGATTCGTATTGTTGGCGCAATTGCGGTAACGAGATTAACACGTGCGCGAGACAACGGACGGTATACACACGTATACACAGCCAGCGACGATCGATGGATTTCTCAGGTGCGCCAAGCGGATACTAAGCCCCCCTCTCTCTCTCTCTCTCTCTCTCTCTCTCTCTCTCTCTCTCTCTCTCTCTCTCGGCCCAGGGAAAAAGCCTATATTCTCATTGATTTCCATTAGCAGCCGCCGACTTTTCATTCGTCAAATCAAACAATGGGTCTTTGTTTGGAAAAAAATGGCGAATTTACAAAATGGATAGGCAAATGTACTGTTTGAGCTGCCGCGGCAACGGGGCAATTTTCATCAATTCCTTAGCCTTCAGTCGTCACAAAATCCCTTTCGATTAAGGCCTACCTTTTGCCGCACGAGAAGAGAGAGATAAAAAAAGGGGAAAATTAGCCTTATTCATCGCTGGAAAGAACAAAAAGGAAATAAAGAAAGAAAACAACGGATTGGTGTATATGAGTCAACGCGATTCGCTCCAGCAAACTCAGCCGCGGAAAATCGTCCCAGCCGCACGCACGCCTGGACGACAAATTCGTATAGCTGTCGGAAACTCGGTGCTCCAGTTTTACGGCTGGGCGATCTCTTTTTTTTTCCTCTTCTTCTTCACCGAGAGAGCATAACACTGCGGCAAAGAGCTGCTGCCGAGATCTCTCGGCTTTGATTCCGTAGGCTGCACGCTGCAACCGCTCTTCTCTCTGTCCCTCTTTGTTGCGGTTAATGCGCTTTTAACGACGCCCGCGCGCTCTTACTCTCTTCAATTGCAGATCGCACGGTTTGCACTACGGGCCTGTTTTAGTTTGCTAAACGACTTTGGTCATGCGTGAGTTTTCGAAAAATCGCGACAAGTTCGCGGGTAACGGAGATGGAGATGATAGGATTAAACGAATAGGCGTGCACCATTAATTTAGGCTTGAATTCGTTACGGCGCAGCAAGCCGGTCTTGTTTTACGGCTTCAAAATTTGTGTTAGCCCAACTTCTAAGATGTACTCATGGTTACAGAGTAATTTACTTGCGAATTGAAATACAAGCTTAAAACTGTTTGAATAAAGTACGTTGTTCATTGAAAAAAAAAAAAAAAAAAATTGCGCACTGGACGCGGATTTAAAGTTTAATTGCGTAAAGGAGAAAGATTGTTACGGGAATAAAAGGAAAAAGTGAAATTGCCGCAACGTTCGTTTCGTCGCTCCTGCACTCTCGGAGAGAGAGGCCGAAGGAAATTAGTTTTATTTGTATGGCCATCGAATTACCGCTGCCGTGGATATATCCCCCGGTATCCGTAGAAAACTTGCTTTACAAGGAAATCCGCAGCAGCCAGAGGGCCGCCGCGCGAGAGCGTGCAGTCTACTTTTATGGCGGCAGCAGCCGCCGTTAGTGGCTCGGCTTAATTTCCGAATAATTGACAACATCGCAAACGTCGAGATAGAGTCCGCTATCTTTCATGCATCTCTCCATTATTCTCTAGCGAAGTTTCCTTGAAACTCGTCCGAGTCGTTCGCTTCGCTCGAACTCCATCTGCTTCCAAATACACGCATAATCGCGCTCAAATATGCTTTCCAATGACAACGTTAATTTTTTTTTTGTTCCCTTCTTCGTTAAGTAATCAGGCGCGCGTCAAGCAAAAGCGTCGATAGTTTTATTTCTAGAGCGACGATGAGCTAGCACACACAGCCGCGCGATTTTCTGACCTTTATAACGGCTGGCACTCGAGAGCACACGTGTGTGCATGCCTCTCGGCTCGAGTGAGCCTATATATACGTATAAGCTCGTGCATGCGCGTGACTTGTTTTAGAAATCGACGGCGCCTCGTTCGCTCGCTTTTTTCTTCCTTCTCCTTTTAACTTTCTTATTTTTTTTTTTTCGGCTTTATCTTCAAAATTTCACGAAATCGCAAAAGTTTGCGGTAAGGTCAAAAGCGATATACGGCTCTAAGGCCAATGGTATGTATAGGCGAGAGACACTGTAACTCGTGCGCGGCTTACTTTATTATTTATCATCGAAGAAAAAATCAGCTGTTTCGCTCGGCTGCCGCGTTACACTTGTCGGTAAGGCAATAATTGACTTTCACTCGTGCCTGCGCTGCTTTTGCCGCTTTGAAAGTTGAATTATGTAAACATTATTCAGTTGGCTTAATTAAAAACCGGCTTTGTTTATCGGTTTATCCAAAAATTACTTACATTTATCGTATTACGTAAAAGTTCTACCGTACGTACAATTTAATTTTGTTCGCTTTTTATTTTATATAATTAAAATTATAATTTTATATTTTTTTGCATAATCAATCAATTTAAGCTATAATAATATAATCAATCAGTGAAACACAGTTTCAATTCATGTATATACTTATCAGTTTGATCTACTGTAAACAACAAATAATTTCACCGCATGAAACATCGCGCTATAGCAACAAAGTGACTCGGTTACACTACTTGGATCCGTTACGTAATCACGTCTGGCACTTATCAATCGTGCATTGTCGAAGCGACAAGAGACGCGTGCTCAAGATCGCCAACGCGATAAAGCGTCAGGAAAGAAAGCAGTGGGGGGATAACGTAAGTATCCCAAGAGCAAGAGAAGGCTCACGAATCAATCGAGCGCGGACAAGCCTGGCGCAAGGACGGGACAGCCTGTCTCTCTTGTCTTGCCAACGCGGGCTTTATCACCCGGAGCGAAACTCAACGCTCGAGTCCGATGAGCGAAACTGAAACGGCTGCGGCTCTCGAGGAAGTCTCAGGGAAAAGAGAGACACAAGAGAGCCTCGACGCGGCTCTTTCATTCTTTCTTCCTCTCGGGTTTTCTGCGACGCGACAAAAGCCGCCGGCGGCCCGCCTCGTGGGAGCGCCGCTGGAGAGGGCCCGAGGACAGCCGAGAGAACGACGCTTCCGGAGCCGTTTTCTTCTCCCTTCCTCTCTCTCTCTCTCTCTCTCTCTCTCTCTCTCTCTCTCTCTCTCCCTGAGAATTCCCCGAATGGCACGCTCGGCCTCAGATAGCGGAGCTGCACGGGAGGGCTTGGATTTCGCTCTTTGCTTTTGAAAAATCCTCGGGCTCCGGCGTTCACTTCAATGGGGGAGAGACTCCTATACTGCAAGAGATTCTGTGATACCTATCTGGATTTTTCCTTTTATTTCTTTTCTCTAAAGTTGCTTTGGTTTTTTGTTCTTTTTTTGACACGACGGAGAAAAATTTTGAGAACGGACATAATAATTTTTTCTTTTAATGGAAAATTTAGCATTCATGCAAAAATTTTCTGGAAATTTCAAAATGAAACTTTTAAATATGTTTTGCACGAATAGAAATTTTTTTTCGTATTAGTGTTAGTACGTAGCGGGTTGAAAACAAGTTGATGAAGTTTTTTTAGATATGTTTTAAAGCGCAATTCATTGATAGCGTGAAATTTTAATGGACTAAGACAACTTGAAAATAGGCCACCTTTTTATAATTTTGAGTTAGATATTTTTCAAGACTGTCTTGCATGATAAATTTTTTGAGTTATGCATTCAAAGCATCTGAAAATGTCTTAAAATTCGATAAAGGCACACTATTTGAAATGTTGCGGATCAACTGAATTTAAAAATTTTCATTTTGTTTGTAAACGAATACTTTTTCAATAACAATGTTTTTCTCTAGCCTTTATTTCGAAATAAAACAACCATTAATCTTCGTTTACATAAATATTCCATAAAGCGGTTGATTATAGCTGTTGTTGAGTTGTTTTCACTCGAACTTTTATTTTTCTCAATGAACTATTGGAGTATCTTGCTGCTTAAGATAGATAGACTAACTCCGCTGCTTATCGCTTGTACATACATGCTCGTAACTTATACGTAGAACGTCGATAAGAAAGTTTGCGGGTTGACGACACTTCGAAAAATCGGCTTTATTATTTTTTTTTCATCTTTCGTAAAGTTTCAAAATAACCGGCCAGAGAGTGCCAAGAGCCGTTATCGCCTTATAAACCCAGCCATATCGCTTCGACGAGCAAACAAAACATTAGATCTTGTTGAAACATTGATTGTATAATATTAAGGCTGATATAATATACAAAGATGCAAATACGAATAAGTTTAATCACCTGTTCTTCGACATTCACTAATCTGCATATAAAGTTCTCAAACGTTAGGTCTTTCTTAAACGAGCGTCAACTCATATTTATAACAAATAATAATGACCGTTTAAAAACAACGAAAAGCTTCGATCAATTCTCTCGGACATTAACAAGTCAGAACGAAGAAACTTGACCGCACACTGTGGTAAAAAAACCTCTTCCGACCTACAGTATCGTCGCTGCGATAGCATCCAATCTGCGCCTCGCTCGAAACGAGGGGAACCAGGCGGGAAGAATGCGAGCACTAAATCCGCATCGAAAATCGACTGACCGTCGCTTCCAATTAAACTTTCAAATCCTCGTTCATCCGTTATCCTCACCCGCCCCGCTCGGCGACATTTGACTCACAGATTCAGCTGAAATGGAAAAGAGCAACGAGTTATATCTGGCAACGCTGGTCGTCGCCAACTACCCGAAAATAAAGCTCTTTTGAAGGAAAAAATGACGCAGCCATTGTGTCCCCCCAACGAGAAGACGATTTTACGATGCGACAACAGAAGAATCGCACAAAGTACCGTGAACTCGTCACTGCAGACCACTCGACTTTCCGCTGTTCTGGTCGATTTTTTTTCTCCTTCACTGAGAGAGTGAGCTTTCAGCGTCCGACCTCCTTTCGTACACACCCGTACCTTTGACGCTCTTTCGCACGTCGAGATTTTTAGAACGAAGTTCTTTATGGCGGGCGATGGGGGGTATTCGTTTCAGAAACCGACAGATTTTAATGTAACGCTTCCTTAAAAAAAA
>JAPYYQ010003221.1:0-12541 GCA_030522585.1 Anagyrus pseudococci | reverse complement strand
AACTGTAAAAATACCGCTACGAAGCCGGATTTTGCAATTGGGCCTGTATTTTTTTTAAAAACAATAAAATCACCGATGCCGGTAAGGTAGAGCACGGTGATATGGATTCCAATCCGGGAAGCCCTTAACCTTCTTAGGCTTGACCTCTCTATAGATAGTTATATTCTTTTTCACAGATGTAACGAAGCATTCAACGGTATCACGTTATACATTCATTTGACGCTTTTTTTGTGGCCTTCTCATGCTTCATTATTGCTAATATTTGTTAATTTATGCATAGTGTTACGTACTGTTGGCGGAAGTAAGCGTGATAAGTAATTAGCACGAACGTTCGTTAGCACTGAGTTTACTGTAAAGAGCGCGAAGTAGGAACCCATACGGATTGGCAGTCGTGGACTGAGAGAGCGACCCTCTCGAATGCTTGGTCGTAAGGCCTACACTTTCCCGCCCCTACTTTCTCGGGGAGAAAGGGAATATTCTCGGGTCGGGGCCTAGGCCCCGCCCGTGACACGTTGGAGGTCGCGATGTCGTTGTCCTCAACGGCACTATCTATTTGCTTCTTCATTTTGTATGGTTTTGTGTGTCAGGTGAGGAACTAAGGAGAGTGACTCCATCTTTTTTTCAGCTCCTGTCTTTCCTTTACGTTAACGATGCATGTGGTGTGATGGGGCGGTGGGAGTTCTTCTCGTGTTTGTTACATCTAGGCTTAGTTTTCTAAGTTTGTGTGTGTATGTGTGCGCGCGCGTGCGTGTGTATTGATTATACACTGTATGATTGTAAGTATGCGTAATTTGCTACAGTTTCTTTTCTATGCTTTTTTACATCGGTCCATCCCCATTAGGTTAATATTTATTCCGTTAAGCGTGACGGAAAAAGCCAGCGATAGAATGCGTCGAAAAAAGTCGGGTGAAGTCTATAATGCGGTAGACTAAGCGCGGGAGGGAACGGGGAGAGAGCAGGCGCTTTGGCGACGATGAGTCGCGATCGCGTTTTGTTTTTCCGGGGGCTTGCACTGCTCGAGCTTGCGAGCGCGGCCCTCGGGAGTCAGTCAGCGACGAGAGGCCTAAGCGATCGTTCGCCGTGCCGAAACTCTAAGTATCCAAGCTACGTGAACGCACTTGCTCTTCCCCCCTTCCCTTACATGCCGAGCGTGACCTTAGCTAAATCCGCGACTAAACCCGCGCCGAAGAGTTTCGTGTCGAGAGTCTATCATCGGGGGAGTCAACGAGGCGATTCCCCACCCTTGCTTAAGGTATAGGAGGTCGTACACAGACGTACGGCTTTCCGACGACCACGTACCACCCGCAAACGAGGTCCTCGCTTTCCATCTCCTCAGTGTGTACGTGAGTGCCTCGACGGGCATCCGGCGGTACCGCCACATGGACAATCCTAACGAGCCACCGGGCTCTTCGTTGCTTGGCTAACGGGCCAGCAACGTTCTCGAGGTCAACGGGGCATCGATAGCGTCAAGGCCAGCGGGCCGTATAAACTGTGAGTGCTCGCACCTCACTTTGTAATTATACGCGTTTTTAGTTAACTATTAGTATGGTTATTGCGTTAGCGGTGTATTGGCCCCCAGTGGCTTCGCCGCTTGCAGCTCGAATGGGGTGATCGCCGAAGCGGCCGCTATCGGCTGTAGCATCTTCCTATCTGGGTGTATGGTAATCTTGGCTATATGGCAGTGTCGCCTTGGGCTGGGGCTGCCTGTTGTACTGGCTTGGGCTGGCGTCGCGCTCTGGTTGTTGATGACTGCAAGAATAAACCTAAGAGCGGTTAGTAGCGTGGCCCCCTTCTTGGCGAGACACTTCCACGCGATTGCGAGGGCTGCTATGGTGATAGTGAGTACACCCGCGAGGGTGTACATAAGAATAAAAAGGATTTCGGTCTTTCTTTGCGTATTGAGGTATTCGCCATGGACATTGACCTTTTGAATGACGTTGGCCAGCGGTGTTTTATCTTTCAGGACGTGGACTCCCTCATATCTCTGCCAGTTGACTGTGCATACAGCCTCTTCTTTTAGCACATTCACCACTAGCAGCGTCAGGTTTTCCTCTTTGTAGAGCATGTTGTGAATGAGGTTTCCAATGCTAACCTTCGCTTGTCCAAAGAGTTAAGTCCTCTTATCCTCTCGTAGCCAGGAAGGCGCTGCTATCCTGGCGTTTGTCGAGTAAGCTGTGCATCCTGCTTTTGGGGTGCTGATGCCCGTGCCATTCAAAGACAACGTAATGTGTCCATGTGGCTCGGTGCGTGCAGCCACATTCAGTCGTCTCTACCAATCTGGCCAGCTTACACCTGCACTCTGTGACATGTTCTACTTGCACGCCCATAATCATACTCGTTTCGCACGTGTAGTGGCTCTTTATCTCTCGGATTATTTCGGTCTTAGCGCATATGAAGAGATCGGCCACCTTCTTGCACTTGTTCAACGCGTCAAGTGATATGGGCATGTATGTGGCTGTTGCTGAGTTCGGTGCCACGTAGTCCTGGTCTTGCCAGATTTAGGCGAAGGTCGTTGTATCTACTTGGTAGATGTCCACCGTTTGTACGAGTTCGTGGATGGCTAAGCTGTGTCTTTGATGTAGAGCTTGCTGACTGCTGCTCCCACGTTCGCAAATGGCTTCTCAGTGGCGGTCAGTTCGGTGACCACGGTCTTCATCTGGTTAGCGAGGATATTCGCAAAGCTCTGGGTCTCGTAGGATCCTCTGGTTATAAGCGATTTGATGTCGCGCTCGTTATGTTTGTCTAAGTTGCTGAACATGATCTTCGTAAGGTGGCCTACGAGAGATAGCCAGGACCTCTGTGTCTGGTTTTAGCCGGGGAAATGTAACCATAGATAAATTATTATGAGCGCAAGGTGTTCTGACAGCTTGATGGTGAGCTTGATGCTGTCTAGCTGCCACTTATGGTGTGTCGCTTCCTGTGATGCTTGCACCTTTACGCTTAGCTTGATATGATACTTTTTCTAGACTTGCCTCCCATAAAAAGAAAAGGTTCAAGTTTATGTGCTGCACCGCTGTTCACTTGGTATTGCTGTTGCTAGCGGAGTTCTCTTCCATGATGATCCCGTGGTCTATACACCACTGCTTGGTCGATTGGATTGCAATCTGAGCCCTGTAAAGTTTCTATAGTGAGGTGAGGGTGGTGTAAAAGATAGCTGTTAATCGCGAGTTGTTGCGAGGAGCTTTCACCACGTCAATTAAACGTGGTTTGCTATTTTAAACCCGGCAAGTTTACGCAGTTATTTTCATAGCTGAGCTAAAGGTGTGCGACATGAGGTAAGCTTTATAAGTTTCTTTTTTGTATTTACGTTAGTATGTGTGTGTGTGCAGGGGGAATGATGGTGTGTTAGTTTGCGTACATGTGATGATCGCCCAGGGCTTGTGATCTGGTATGACTCTGGGTTATCTTCGTACGTTTATAGATAGTTGATGGGTCTAAACCTCATTCCCTGATTTTGCTTGCATCGCGGGTGTTATCTTGAGAGTGTCGCGGTAAATATATTTGGAGATCTATTTGGTGGCAATCTAAGGGTTTAGCCTGGTCAATTCATTACGCTTGTTAAGTGCAAGGACGGGGAAATAGGCTCTTGTTAGTTGGCTCTCTCTCTCTTTCTCTCTCTCTCTCTTCACTGGACTTGATGAGCCAGTTCGGTGGATCTTTGAGTATTATCTCGATCTTGATCTTATCAACGTAAACAACTTTTACTTCGTCCTTCTGTTGGAGCTTGACGTTGCGCGATTCGTAGTAGATGCCCGTGATTTCCGATGGGCCCTTGAATTGTGCGTCTAACTTCCCATTCTGAGGTTCTTTTAAGACGTATACGACTTTCCCTTCACAATAGTGTTTATTTTTCAACTTCCTGTCTCAGTAGTACTTCGATCTGTACTTTGCTTGAACCAAGTTCATGGCTGCCAGCGTTGTGCTTGCGACAGGTTTTCAACGATCTCCATGAGAAGTTCATTGTACGACTGATCCTCAGATGGCTTTTTGAAGCTCGACGAGACGCACGACTTCCTATCGAACATCAGTTAGAACGTGCGATGGGTAAAGTTTTTTTTTTGTTGAGAATGTGAGTATGTGTGCGAGAGCGAAGCGAAAAGAATAGCGCGAGAGTGTCGGTGGGCTAAGAGAGGCCTGGAGGGTAGAGTCGAACGTTGCTAAGCGCGAGAGGGCCGAGAGCGCACCAGCGCCGCGACATTCATTCCGTGGAGAACATTCGACTGTGAGACTCGATTCAGAGTAGGCATACGAAGCGCGCGTTGGAAGCCCTTTATGGTTCCGCCATCTTTAGATTAAAGTCCAGGGAAGATCGCTGGATGGGGACGCAACAGGAATCGGCACCAAGGTCCGATAGCCTCTCTGAAGGATATAGCCCCCACCGGGGTGTTCACCAGGCGCCGCTGAGAGCCGTCCATTGGCATTGACGAGCATCCCGTGCCAACCAGCTGCCCAAGGTCCTCCCGGAAGACTAGGGCTAATTTTCCGTCCACGGCCACCTTCAGAATCCCATGTGAAAGGCGAGGCTGCTAGAGGTAAAGCGACGGAAAATTTGACGCGTAAATGAGATATGAGAGTGGTTGAGAGTGTCGAGGGTTGAGTGAGCGTGCATCCCGATTCAACAACCCAGTAATTATTCGCGAACCCCTTCAAGTTGAGTAGTTCGAATAGAGCGGTATTAACGTTGCGCCGGGTAATCCCGGTATGGAACCCGTGGTAAGCGCAACGTTACAAACGGTGTGAAGTCTGCCGCCTTATGCTGAGTGCTGTTCTATGTCATCATACAAAGAGGTAACTTTCTATCCCAGTCGCTCTTGTCTTCTACGTATGCTTTCAAATAATTCGAGAGCATGTGGTGCATTCGCTCTATTGCTCCGTTAGTCAAGGGGTGGTAGGCCGTGCCACAATATTTGTCGATTCTAAAGATCCGCGCAAATTGCTCCATGATTGTTTTGGGAATGCATACTTTGATCTGAGACCAAGGCCGCGGGGGTTCCGAAATAGCTGATGAACCTGTCAGTAAGTGATAGGGCTACTTCTATGGACTCTGCTTGTTGCACGGGTATAAGCACGATGTATTTTGTGAACCAGTCCTGCATAGTGAGTATGTATTTATTGCCTCGCTCGGTTTCTTTGAGCGGCCCATAGAAATCAATTGAGATTTTGTCGATCGCTCGTCTAGGTGTGTCTGTAATGATAAGTGGCAGACGCGTTTTCACTCTCACTAGCTTTTTACTCTGGCAACTCTCGCAACCTAGAACAAATTGCCTGACGTCGGTGCGCATGTTTCGTCAGTAGTAGTCACGCGCAATCTTGTTGTATATGCTGTTAAATCCTCAGTGCCCTCCAATCGTAATACTCTTTAATTATCGTGTATCTGTCTGCAACTTGTTATTTATGAGCAATGCAGCCGCGAGCTCCGCGTTCTTGATCTCCTCAAACTGCTCAGCGAAGTACTGCCATTGAGAGACAGACATTATGGCAAGGTCGCGTATCACAGACACGCTTTTTAACTTTTATGCTACTACCATACGCTTGAGTGCTTTAATTGCCTTTTTTTATGACTGAGCATAGCGCTGTGTCGTCAAAAAATTTTTTTAAGTATACTTTGTACTGCGACACCGTCGGTCTGGGCTGTTTTTACCTCGCCCACGCTCTACTTACTATATTCTTGTCATCAGATTTATTGTTGTTTGGATCCGTACTCTTTTTTTGAGCCTGCCATCGCTGTCGCCGCCTAAAGCAGAGTCGTGATTTCAGTTTGACGGATCTGTTTCGCCTTCGTCTCTGCTGGGCGCTGGGCACTCGGGAGGCTTCTCTGGGCGATCATAACCTTTTCGCTATCCGACTCGTCACCGTTCGGTTCAATGCCTGGTCTTATGTTCTTTTCTGGCTTCTCGGGGTCGTCCTTGACAGGGATTAGAGAGGTGTAATGTGTTTCTTCGAGGTGCAGGTGAATAAACCTGTCGCCTTTCTTCCCTATGAAGTGGCTGTAGATGTAATCGCCCTTTAGGATCCGGAAGTGGGCACAGATATTTACTTTAAACTCTATTGAGGAGGTCAAGTACACGCAGTCACTGTTTCCAAACTCGTAGACTAACGAGAGTATGCCGACCGTCTCTTGTTTTTCATCGTATTCGTTGATGTGTCTGGATTTGTTTAGTCTACTGCGCATTTATAACGGTGAGATTTCTTGTTCCAGAAGCCAGTTGACCGAGTTGAACAGGCAGTTTCCGGGTAAATCCGAAGGAATGTTCTTCACTTGCTGCCATAGGATGCCAGGTGTAGTACACTGCTCTGTCTGCTTGTACGTGATGATGATCGAGGCCTAACGGATTTTTGTCGAACTCCATGAGTACAATGCTCGTCAAGACCCTGAGTCAACGTTACTTGCTTCTGTATCTTTCTTTGGCGTGCCAAATCCCTCCTTAGCTCTGCCCACGTTACTACCTCATCAACGATATTGAATTCTTTGCCCGATTTTAGCAGACAGGGGGAGAGACTGGCTCATCCAAGTCGTAGGAATTTTCTTGCTAGTGGCCGTGCTATTTTAGCGTAGTCCTTAATGAAGTGCTTGTAGTACCCGACAAAGCTAAGAAAATTTTTGACTGTTTTGACGTTCGTGGACTTCGGGTAGTTTCGCGCTGCTGCTTTTCGGGCTTAACTTTAATCGCCACGTTGGCCACTACATGCCCAAAGACTTGTGCTTCTCGCTTCAGGTACTGGCACTTTTTCTGCTCGATTGTAAGGTTGGCTTTCGCCAATCGCTGCATGAGACGGAGAAAGCGCTTTTTGTGATCTTTAACTGACGAAACGTACACAACGACGTCGTTTACATAACATGCTTGTGACGTAAGCATGTTACGATATGAGCTTGTGACCTTTCAGTCCCGCCAGCGTCAGGCTCATTGCTCTGACAAATGTGTTGGTTGAGTCTTTGCAGCCTATTGGCATGCGTTTGTATTGATAGTAGCAGTTTTATGTGCATCTCGCTCGTCGATCTCAATTTCAATGTAGCCTACAGAGGCCAGGTTTTCCAAGATACCGCTTTTGAAAGGAATGGTGTGGCAGCTGCCAACAGTAATTTCATTGATTTTCAAAAAGTCGCTTCTTATTCTCCATCGCTTTTTCTCACCTGGTCCCGGGTGCTTGAGCACTATCCACATGTTGGCGCTGTATGGCGAGTCCAACGGCTCTACGCCGCCCTTATCCAAGAGCTTTTTGATTTCCACCTTCTTCTGCTTTGCAGCGCCGGTGGATATCTGTAGCGCTTTACCTGAATCGGTGCGTCTGTGGTTGTTACTATCCCGTGTTTTAACAGGTAGGTTGCCGGGTGTGTTCTCCGTCAAGTTCAAAGACGAAGGGGTTACTGAAGATTAGTATTTTCACATGATCGTTCTTTTCCTTATTGCAGCTCGAGACGTCGATGCGTCTTGTTGACTTGCGCGTATCATTCTGATTCTCCGTTGGGTTGTGAGACGGTGAGCTTTCGAATGCAGGCATCAATACTGCCTGGAGCTCCTTGGCAGCTTTCTTTTTATTGTTAACGAAGAGTATCGTTAAGATCGTTGCCGCTTGCGAGAGCTGCGCAACGATCTCAAGATTTTTTACAAGATTTTTTCAATGGGCACTGCGATCTCTGCTGTGCTCTGAATGGTGTTAAGGCATTCAGCGAATATCCGGCCTCCGTGGTTTGAGCCCACGAAGTTGCCGAATAACATGTCTTCTTTAATGTTTTGTAGAGGGACCCATCTTGTTTTAAGACCCTCTGCCTCGCTGACGCTGGTCCTGGCAATAATGACCTTCCATGTGCGAGCAGGTATTTTAAAGGTTTCTGGCTTTAAGAGAGGTATAAAGATTTCTCCCAGTTGCAGATGGTTGCTTGCAGCACTTATTTAAAATGCGTCTCATACTAAACCATTGAGTATGAGACGCGTTTTTTTCGATTGTGCGGTACTCGCTGGTGTTACGCTGTGGATCTCTAACAAGTGTGGTGTTTTGATGAGTGTGTCTGGCTATAGACTACCTGCTTTTATTATAGAGACGGCCCCGCCTGTTGATGAGTACTGGGGCCAGCCATCCCATTGGATCGTACAGGCAAACAATTTCACTCAAGATCACACGTTTAGTGATTGCCCCTGTGTCTGGTAGTCTTTATTCGATAGTAAAAAGTCTCGGCCGAAGGGAATCAGCCAACACCTACAGTGGTAACTCCAAAGTCTGCGTTGAAATGGCGTCCGTCTTGATATGATGCGACGTTGTCAAGCAGTTCCGAATAGCTCGTGGACCATTTGTTGAGTTACATGCTTGCCGTAGTCAAAATCTTGTACAGTTGTATCTTGACTTTTTTGGCCTCTTCTATGGAATCTACTCCCGTTAATTCGTCGTCCATCTAAAAATTTTCCATTATGGCTTTGGCAGCTTAAGGGAACTTGGAGCCTTCGTCCTCAGCTAGTTGCAACAGTACTTGAATTGCCAAGTAAGGAGCACAAGCTGTACTATAGGTGACTGTTTGCAGCTAGTACGTAGGCGTACTCTGATCCGTGGTGGTTCTCCATATAATTTGTCGCTACTTGATGTCGTCGTCGACTAAAATTTGGCAAAACTTTTTGGCAATGTCTGCCGTGAAGGCTACTCGATAAGTTCTCCATCGATTGTGAACCGCAGTTATGTGCCACTGCAGCTTGCAGCCACACAAGTCATTTAACAATTTTTCGTTGTCTGCTGCGTGCGACGCGTCGAACACTACACAGATTTTCTTGCTGTCGTTGTTTTTAAACACTCCGTGGTGTGACAAGTAAGTTGCGTCCTCTTCCACCGTGTCCGCAGAGCACATTTCACCGAGGGACTGATAGTCTGCACTAAGCTTTCCTTGAGCTTCGGGTCTTAAGACAAGTGTCTCTCTACGAAGCAGTCTCTTGATGGCTTGCTCCTTGCAGTCAGACTTATTGTCTGTCTGAACGAAAGACGCACAACGTATCTGCCGAGTTCGTTGCGCCTATGTGTGATTTGAAAGTGCTTTTCACATTGCTCGACTTCAGGTGAGAGGGCGGTTTCTGGCTGTAGATCCTCTACTTCCCAATAGCGGCGAAGGCTCGTAGCTGTCCTGGTTGAGCGGGCAAGTTTATGGTGGGTCCGGTCACTAGCCAGCCGAATTTACTCTGTTGAGCGATCTGCTGTCCCGGCAAGCCTTTGCGTAGTCCTCCTTGGATTACCAACGGGTAGACGTCTGCTTCCGAAATGCAATCCACGCTGCCTGGCTTCGCGAAGTTCGGGTCGGCTAGAGTTAGACCCTGTAGGTGTGGATACGCACTGCTAGCGACGTTGACCTTAGGAAGCTGCGATGTCAGTTTTGGCAAAACCATTTCTAAAAACTTTAAGATGAAATTAGGATTAATTCTTGATTTTAGGTATAAAGCTGTATTGCAGACCGCTTCGGCGGTAACTTCGTCCCCTACTCCCGTATCTTTGGTAAGGCTTGGGTACTTTTTCAAATTCAAGGCTTGCACGATATCATCTGTTACAAAAACGACTTTTCGGCAGCTGGGTCAACAAGTGCTCTTGCTTCGAAGGTGTTACCTGTAGGAGATAGTAATACCACCCGCGCTGTTCCAAGTAACATCGTGAAGCTTATGAAAGTTGAGTATGCCTGAGTAGGATTCTTGGGTGACGATGAACCCTCAGGCTCGTTGTTTTAATGCGCTTAGCTGCTGTCCGACTTCTCCGTTGGATCCGGAGTGGACGGTGCTTCTCCTTGCAATAACGACAAATGAATTTTGACGAACATTTTACCGCTTGATGTCCTGGCCGTAGACAGTTGTGGCAAAGCTTAAGTCTGACACCAGACCCCATCTAAACTCATATTACATGCTAAAAACGATTTACAATGTGTGGCTGAGTGCTTCCCCGAACATATAAAGCGCAAGTTTTCTCTAGAGATTTTTTCTGTTGTTGATTGCCGGTAACGTGAGCTGAGACCGATTCGTTAGCTGATGCGTGGCGTTTGTCGTGGACCTTAGTCTTCCCACTCTTTTCGATTTTGGCATCGCTTACGTGAGCTGTATCGAGTGACTTAATTCTGCTTTCTAAGAAGGTGATCGACGCGTTGTATGTCGGGAATACCTGATCCGCATTAAGAGACGTCTCCCAATCTTTTCTAGTGTCTGAATCCAATTCGGTGACGATCAGATAAATGAACCAATCGTCCCACTGTCTGACCGGTCGGTTGAGAGGAGTCAGAGTTCTCATGGCCTTGCTAGTAGTATCCAGGAGCCTGATATCTGCTGCCGATTTCTTTTTGACAGCTGGTATTTGTAGCAAGCGACTCATTTGCAAGGCTAATCTTAGCCGTTTATTATCATAATTCCTCTCAAGCATGTTCCAAGCGACGTCAAAGTTGTCGCCAGTGACTTACATATATGCTACTCTATGGGCAACCTCACCTGTGAGACAGGAGAGGAGGTGCTGCATTTTTAGCCCTAGTGTAAGCCTAAGTCTGTCCTTCACCATGAAGCAAAATCTCTGCTTGAACGACTCCGAGCCTATGTAGTTGCCGTCAAAAGTAGGTAGGCTGAGCTTGGGCAATGACGAAGCAGTAGTGGTAAACGGGCTCGTTCCCTCTTGATATCGAGTCCCTCTCCAGATCGAATATGCTGGTTGGCTTGCAATTGGTTATGGAGATGCCCAACAGAAGAAGCAGAGAATAGCAGTGAGCCTTCCTTTTATGTCGAAGTAAGTTTCCTCTGTCTCAGAGAAGCGGTCAGCGGTGAAATATTCATAAATCTGTTCCAAAAATCTTTTCCAGTATTCGTCTAGTTCACAGATGCGTCCATTCAAATACTCAACTGTGAGATTATCTTAACCCTTCTTCTCCACATTTCTAAACACGTTGTCAATGGCGGCTTGCGTAGCTCTTTGTGTGGCTAGAAGCGACTCGGCCATGATGCCTGGTTAGACCCAAGCGTGGTCACTGTAAGTAGACAAGTAGTTAGGTTTCTGTTGGTCTAAGGCCATTATTTGCCGTAAAGGCTAAAAGGAGTCGGCCAGCAATTCTGGTGAGGTAGTTGTAAATCCTCTGTGATGCTACAACACTGCAAAGCTAAGCTGAGTTTGAAAGGCTCGTACTAAAATCGATGTTTGAAGAGGTTAGAGCTTAGCGAGATAGCTTAAGCAAAATCAAGCCAATATGTACTTAGCTGATTGAATTCTGGAGTCAGCAGCGACAAGAATATCGGCCAACGAGGTTAGGTTGTTCCTCTCTGGTGCATGGCAAGTCCTTGACAATGAGGCGGTGAATCGTACATTCACTTGCACATGTGACTGAGGTGTAATAGAGCACTGACTCGTAGTGTGCGGAAGGGCACTTTCAGGGCTCACGCTCGTGCGAGTTGCTGACGCAACGTTTTAACGCGGCGGCTTGCTGCCGCCCGCCTTACCACACTCTACTTGATCTTTCTGAATAGTAGAGGTACTATGCCAACAGCTATATGCTTACTTTGCCGCCCTGGACCAAAATTTAATATCGTTCACGTCACGAGACGAGAAGTGTACGCCACGTGTTCTCTGCGTGTTTATCGTAGCGAGACGATTGCTCGAGCACGTATGTCGAGACTCGCGATTAGCCGTGGAGCAATTTTGCTAAAGGTTTGCTGACTTTATCCGGATAGATCCTGCTCGAAGGATCAAATATTCGATTCGTTTGCGATGCTCTGTACCGCGAAACCGGCTGCTAAGACGTAAAGACCAAAATTTGAAAGAGATAGGCTAAAACTGAATAACCCCCGATATTACTTGGAAGTTGAAACTTTAATAAAGCACAGACTAATGTTGATTACAGAAAATAAAATGGAGGTTACAAAAAAAAACATGTGTGTTTAAAAATACAATTCTTAATCGGTACCGCGTAACCGGGAATGCCCAGGGCAAAAGGCAAGAGTTATATCGGATTGATGTGGCACTGCCGACGTTCAAAATGGAAGAGAGTGAACACGCTATGCGGCCTCACAACTAGCTATGGCAATGCGACAGCATCGCGCTACAAAAGTTATTGAAGCGCGTCTAATTTAAACATGGAACGATAACGGTCGTCTGAACATTCGCTATTATGGGAGTGCCTACGTGCGCGGTCGCTCCTCTCTAGATGTTGGTTTGCGGGTTTGCGGGGTACTGTGTCAGTCCCAGGAATATGCATAAGGCAACCGTCGTTTCATGCGACAGCGGTTAGCTCTAACAACGACATGCCTGATGGTTCAGGACTTTTGCACATACACCGGTTTAGTTTTCATGCTCTTACCGAGCTTTGAGGACGTTCACTCGTTAAATTACTTTTCTTACGACTTTTCTAAATTTTTAATATGTTGTTAATAAAAGCGTGTTTTATAAGTGCCCGCAATCCAAACAGCACTATCCATAATAACTTTTGAAAAATCGAAATACAAAGTTTCCTTTTTGCTTTCTCAAAGAGAAAGCTTTGTAACGGTGAAAATTTTGGATTCCGTAATTTTGCGTTTTCTCGACGTTTTGAAGGTTTTTAAGTACGAAGACA
>JAPYYQ010003220.1:0-12544 GCA_030522585.1 Anagyrus pseudococci | reverse complement strand
GGAACCTGTTTTTTTTTTTTAGGGATCGTCACATCAAAATCTGTCGGTTTCTGAAACGAATACCCCCCATCGCCCGCCATAAAGAACTTCGTTCTAAAAAAGGAAAGAAAAAAAAAGAAACGGATTCGGTCAGCCATACCTTCCGATTCCCTCGGCGTCATACATCGGGACCAATTAAGGCTGACGCTGTACGCGGTGATTCTCTCCGCAAGGCGCGTAGCGACCTTGTTAAAGCCGGCGTGGTCCGTTATCTCGCCGCGTCCACATGAGCGCTTATGCGTACGTATACCTGTGTATGTGTGTGTGTGAGCGAGAGAGAGAGATGACGGGTCTGTTCGGCGAAGGCTCGCAGGGAATTAGTCGCGGGAAGTACGCGGTAGGCATTTTTTTTATATACACCGAGGGAGAGCTGCTTTTACGGGGCTCTTGGGGATCCCTTATTACTCCGGAATGAGAGTGCACTTTCCTGCCACCGAGTCCGCGTATATACGGACCAGCCATGCTCTCTGTCGCTTCACTGGTTGACTGTTTTTCCAGACGGGTTACGACTTCCAGCTTTACGAGGCTTGGAAAAATTTCTCGTTGTTGCTCCGGGTTTATTGTTGCTACGGGATGCGACTGCTGGTGCTAAAAAGGGACGTATGTGTTTCCCCATCCCCCTCCGTTTTTTTTTTAATTGATAATCAGCTTTGAGGATTGGGATTGGGCTTAGAGATGCTGCAATGAAGATCGGTCGATTTTGCTTATTGGACTGCTTTTAGGATGTGATTTATACCGAATAGATTGAGACATTTATATTTCGATTAAAATATATATATACGCGAGCGCTGAGTCTCTGTAATGTGTGTTGAAAGTTGTATGGGTTTAAATAGATTCATAATTACGGGAAATATCTGGCATTTAATGTCGGCCGATTTCTCGTTTTCCCCTCTGTTCATCGAGCTATTGCCGGCGTTTTATTTGGGATTACTGAGACGGAGACTCGCCGCCGCGCTCTCCTCTCGGCCGTAATTTAAATATAGTACATCAGAGCCAAGAGAAGATGGTAATTGAACGAGTTTTCTAAAGGAGCGAGAGGAAGAGAGGAAAAAAAAGAAATGTAAGCCGCAGGTTTGCATTTCATTTAGGAATAAATATAAGCCTCGTATATTTCGCGTTCGATGCCATTCAATAAATAATAATATACATCTCTGGGCATAACATCAGTGAATTATACGGCCCCGTATATACACGTCGTTCTTGTTTCACTCTACTTTCCCTCGATTTTTCTCTTCCTTCGCTCCTGATTTATGAAATTACTACACATTTTTATTTATTTATTTTTTTACATTTTTTTTTTTCAACAAAATAAAATCCAAACGACGTCGGAGTGTTATTTTTCCTCACCCGAGAAAAACATCTGGCTCGTAAAGCCTCTCTCTCTCTCTCCCGCGACGTATTTAATCGCCGCAAATTAAAGTTTCCTCGGGCGCTGTTCCACTGACTGACTGTAGAAAGTGTGACAGGTTCGGCCTGGTGCTTTATTTGGCATTAGAATCATAGCGGTTTATTTAAACTTATCTGCATATAAAGCCTCGAAGCCAATCCCCGTGCTGAATCCGACGGACGCGCGCGATTAAAATACATTCGAAATTGCAAGTAATTTTGCCAAACGCGCCAATTTGCTTTAACCCACTTACGAAACTTATTTCGCCTTCCCCTCGTGTCGGAGTGCAAAAAGGGAAAATTTCATTAAATATCCCGGAAAAAAAATTTGCCCTGCCAAAAAGCCATTTGGAAATTAATTTTTCCATCCATACGCACATCCGATACGCTGCGGGAATGTCGAAAACGCGCTATATTCCAGCCTCGATCTTCGCATTATATCCATCTACGTTGAACGCTGGTCCATATGCTTGCTCGCGGTGACTTTACAATCATGCTCGCCTTTGGCACTCGTACCGTTACTCCGCCAGAGAGAAGCGAGGTTCTGTATACGAAAGTGCAGATACTCTCTCCGCTTCGCCAATCCATTTTTTTTTTCATCATCCATTTCGGCCTTTTGTTCCGGTACATTTTCCCTCGTGGAATTTCGTTGGGGGCCAAAGTATTTTTGGGGTAAAAAACTGAAATTCAACGCGCTTACTCTTGATTAATTTTGCTCGCATATATAGGAGCGATACGCGCGATCCAAACTTCGATAGCCCCCGCGGTATGTTCCCCGCGCTTTTTCGACACGCATACCACCGACGACGTTTTTGCCCCTTCTCTGCGTAAGTGTAAATTAAAAAAGTTCGTTACACCCCCATTTCGTAGGATAGCTGCGGCGGTTAGAGAAAGTCCGCTCTCGGACTTGAGCCGATGTAGGGAAAAACAAACCGGAGCTTAACGCGGCGCCAACTTTTTTTTTCCTCCCCAAAATGATAGCGGATTACGTAAAAGCAATACGGCGTAAACACCGTACAGAGCCCCCTCTCTCTCTCTCTCTCTCTCACCCATTTAACATTGCACAATTCTCTAGCTAAAAAAAACCATCGGTTGTGCGGGCAAAATCGATCGTCATTCCTTACATCATCCTCCGCCCACTTTCCCGAAATTCCCTGCCACCGCGAGAACTTTATAAAGCACGTACACTCTTATCATCCACGACTAATCCGCGTCGCCGTGCAGCTCTCTCAGAGGCACACTACCTTTCTCTCTCCCTCTGCCCTTTCTTCTCACCATCTTAGAAGCCGGGCGCGCGCGCGTGTTTCACCGTCTGGCTGTATTTTTCTCTCGTTGCATCTAGAGCGCACACCCTTGAAGCTCATTTGAATACACGGCGCGCTCGCGTGCGCTGAATACGAATATACATAGACGTATGTGCACGCGCGATAATGCCCGACTTTCGAGCTCCCCCGCATTCCGTGCCACAACCTCGGGCGCATACTCGCGGCAGACGCAACAAAGAGGCAAAAGGCGAGCAGCGATATGAGGGTGTATGACCACACGCAGCAGCGTGGTAGCCCGCACATTATCCCCGCGAGGTGCGAAGAATCTCTTCCCTGCTCGCTCTTCCTATTTTGCCACGCTTGCGGGCGCAGGATTTGTTTTGATATTACGCAACGGCTGCGGAGAGGGGACCACGCGCGGAGGCTCTACCGTAATTATCCTTATGTAAGGGTCACTGTACTCTTACGTAAGAGGCTAATTGCCGCGCGGAGCTGTGTAAGAGCACTCTGCTCTGCTCTCTCTCTTTCTCTCTCTCTCTCTCTCTTTGCTCTCTAGTCTACGGGGCGAATTTGAATGTAAAGTTCGCTGAATTAAATTTATAGCGCGGTAAGGGGCTGGCCCGCGCGCGTTGCCAGCTGCTGCGCTATGGCTGTTTCATATATATATAAAATTCGCTTGATCTGTTATACGTAGCTGGAGGAGAGAGTGCCCGTTATACGGGTGGACTCGTACACTCCGTGATCTCCGAATTATGTATGCCCAGTTCCGTTCATGCTGCTTCTATTTTTGTTCATGTTTATACGCTGTATAGGGAGGTGGTAGGTATACAGTGTATACAGGGAGGAGATCCAGGTGATAGGGATATAGGCCTCGGATGTGATATAACGTAATTGCTTTGTAAATTAATCCGCTAATCCGATGAACTGCCTCGCTCTCTCTCTCTCTCGCTCGAGAGAGCTTCTCTCTCGGCTGCTGCGCGCTTGCTTTCTCTATTGTCTTGGGCTTGCGCTAATCGAAAACGAAATTATTCGGGGCTTCGTTCGTTTTGACACGCGCGAGAAAGAGCCGGGAGAAAAGATAATGTAACGCTTGTTATAAGGCGTATGCATACACATAGAGGAGAGTATAGCGCGTGAATAATCACACGCGTACTCTCTCATTATAAGATATGCAGGGCGCGTGGGCCACGCGCCTCGTGTAACTCCAGCCGCGATGTTTTCGTGATTCGTCATCTGTGTCGATCTCAACGTCAGAATCTCAAATTGCCGTTATAGGCCTTCTTCTGGCTCACCTACGCTCGCTGCTCTATGACGACTTTCTTTCAGACCTCCCGACGTCGCGCCCCTGAGTGACTCATCGGCCGCCTCTCTCTTTCTCTCGTACGCTTTTTGCCGCGCGCGGGATCTCTTCGACGCAATGGTCTCTGGTTACCTATACGTATAGTGGGCTACGTGACGGAAAGCCCGCGGAAAAGTGCAGTGTGTACAGCTTGCGAAAGCTTTTACTTGTCATCGGCTCGTTTTTTCTTTCCATTTGGTATTATAACGATGGTTTTTTTTCTTCGTTGCCGTTGCTCGTCATCCTTGAGATGAATTTTTAAGTAGGAATTGCGTGCTCAGTAGATGCATGCCGAGTTTGATCAGACGAAAGTGACTTTTGGTGTTTGGCAACGATTAATAAAGATGCTAATGCGAAATTTTGCGTGTTCTTCGATTCTTTATAACGACCGTGTCGTCAGTAACGCATTGCCAATTTCACCAGTTAATTATTGTGCTACACAATTTCGACCTTAATTTCACAAACTAGTTTTTAATCCACGGTCAGCTCCCAAATCTATCTTAATAATTAGGACCATTCCGTTCTCAATATACAACTTCCATCCGCTGTCGATACAAAAAAGAAAGAGGATGAAAAACCAAAAAAAGAAAGCTCAGTAAAAAAGTAAGCCAGCTAGGGCAGTAGTCGGGGTCGCGTCCCGATAGCCGTGACCAGATCAAGTCACAGAGAGCGGTACATAGCCGCTTTTCTTCCGCCTGGAAAAACCGGCCGTTTATCGGCGGTACACGTAACGGGCCACCGTCAAGGATCGGCGGCAGCGTCGTCACGATATCCCTCCCGGACTCGTGTCACCTGGCCTAACGGCTACTCGTGTCGCGCCGGCGTATACGCGCTGGCTTTGACGGATGTGTCCCGAAGGTGTTGAGACCAAACTCCGGCAGTTTGATCTGAAAGAAGAATTTTTGGCCTCGACATGACCTCGATCGTCGTATTTCAAATGGTTGTTTTAGAGTGGCTGAAACGTGTTGTTGTTGTTGTTGTTGTTTTTTCTTCGTTTTTCGTTTGCCTTTCATTTCTCTCCGTCGTAGAGGTCTGTTTTTCGTTGGATAGGAGCCGAAGAGGGTCTATTTGAAATTAGCACAAGCTTCTCCTCTTAATTGCTCGCTAACACGACTGCGCGGCAAAACTGGAGAGTTAGCGATGCGCCAATTAACGAGTTGATGAATTTTCGAGAAACTGAATTAAGTAGCTCGGCTCTTTTGTGCAAGAAACAATAAGAACGCTCGCTCTCGTGAGCTCTCGAGTGCTTGTCTGGCTTAATTCACAATTATGAGCTTATTTTTTGTTTTCAAAAGAGCCTCCTGCTTTCGAGAGATTTTTAAACGCCTCGTTGTTTGTTGCGTCAAAGATGAAAATGCAGCTTATTAATTACACGAATTTGTATTATACATCTGAAAGGACAGATAATGTAATTAAAAATGTTAATTATAAATTTTAATAAGCTCATTAAAAGGTATGACATGAAAAATGTAAAAACAAAGCTAAATAAAGATCAATCTCAAATAATATTAAAAAATAATAATAATAATCCAACTTGCAACTTCCGTAGGAGACATTATTGAAAACGTTCGCTCCAGAAACTCTGAATTTTATTAGTCCATCAACAATATAAATTTCAATGCCATTTTCAGCCGGTGCATGTAGCTGCACAGTATAGCTTAAGTGCCTCCATCGCGCATCCTCTTGCTCTCCTTTGATCGGAGCGAGCTACCGTATAGCAGCTTTCTCTCTCTCCAAGTTTCGAGTTCCCGATTAGCGATCGCACTTTCCATCGCTCTTTTCCCCTCCATTTATATTAGTTTAACCCGAGGAAATTGCCCTGTACAATGTCCCTCGCGCTACTATCAATCCTTTGAAAATCGGCGCCGCTCATTAAAAGCTCACCGACACCCATATGTGTGCACATCCCTCTGACAAATGGCCTTACAATTTACGCTTATTATATGCGCCTACAGACGCGCGCGAGTGATGAACGATTACAAAGAGAGCCACCAATGAGAGTCCGCACACAGACGCGCCGTGTGTATCTCGCGCGAGCTTTTCCAAGTGCGCCCGGCCATTAGCGGTCAATTACTCGGCTCTGCTACACATCGCGGCTCTCGTATAAATAAATGCGGCTACGGGGGATAATCGGTCGAGAGCCCGGTATATCCATTATCGCGATTAAAGGAGTGTCTGCGCTCTCGCGCATCTTGCGAAAAAACCCATCGCTAGGCCTACGTTTCAATTACGCGAACATCTCTCTCTTTCTCTCTCTGTGGCAACCTACCAGCTTTCTCCCCTCCGTCTCTCGCTCGCTCTCTGATGGTTAATTAAAGGGAGATCAGGCTGGAAAGTGCGATTTTCCTTTATCAGATGCATATATCTACTGCGTGTACCTCCTTTTTGTTCTCCATTCTTTTCTAGTGTACAGCTTGTCTTTACCCTCTCCAGCTTTTTTTTTGGTAGATTATTATACGAGCATGTGCCCCGACTGGGACTAAAGGCCGAAGGTAGTTTGAAAATTTCTTTAATCTCGACGGCGAGGGGGGGGTTATGCACTGCACTGGGGGGGGGGGGTCGGGGTTTAATCTCCGCGTTATACAAAGTCGGAGAGGCGTTTTCACGATAGGCCAAACTTGCAGCAGTTAGGGAACTTTGTTCTCGCAGCCCGGGCGGAGGGAGGGCTTAGTTTGCGCCAGTCCGGGGCCGTTTCTAAAATTGTTACAGTTCGACACGGCTGGCATAATGTACTGCTTAATTAGAGGATCCAAGTCGGATCATATAAGCGCGAGCGCGCTGTTATAATATCGCTGTAAGTGCGTATACAATTTCGTGAGTATATCGGATGCCGAGCTGTAGTTGCGAATTTTATGTATACGCATAGGTATACGATAGGCATACGTGTATAAAGCGAGGGCATTATTTAAAGCGATAATTACTGGCCGTTAATAGAGGCTCGTTAGAAAGTAAGACCCGAGGTGTCTCAGTAATTGTCATATGCGCTGTATGCGTGCGCGCGCGCGTGCCCTCGTGTCTCGGGCACCAATGTATATAACATAATTTGCACGGCTCGTTGGAGTTTAAAAGTAAAAGAACGAAAAAAGAATGAGTAAGGAGCCGGAGAGCTCATTACAATATACACATATTCGAATTGGCAAAAAAAGTTTGCAGAAAACCGATTAAAAGCCATGGAGAGCTAAGAGAAGTATAATATAGGTGCCCGTGGCGCGCATATTAACGCAGTCGCGGCGAGAGAGAGAGAGAGAGAGCCGATTTTTAGAATAGCCGGCTCTCTCCGCGACTGCGTAACCTACATAAACACAGTCGCGTATATAGCAGGCAGCGGTACTCTCCTCGGGCGAACGCGCATCGGGAAAAAGTAACTGTAATTAATGGCTACACGTTTGAAATTTCCATAAATAACACGCTTCGCCGGCTGCGTAATAGGACCGCGTCGCCAATGAGAGAACGAAAAAAAGAGAGAGAGAGAGAATAGAATCCTGCCCTCCGCTAAAAAGAGAGAGGCAGAGGTATGTACAGGAGAGAGAGATTTTGTGGTTGCAGGAAGAGCGCGATCTAGGCCAGTGATTCATGTCGCGTATGCGATGATTTCCAAGCGCGTGTGTGGCTTGGCGTTTCGCTCGGTCGGCTTCGATTGGATCCTATAACATACACGCGTACCAGAAGAGCAGATGACCGATCGACCGTGAATATATATCTCGCGACGTATAGCTTTGGAGATCGTCGCTCGGTCTATCCGTCGAATTTCGAACTGCGTATTTCAACGATCTCTCAAGTGCTATGGACACAGGCCCGCGGCTAAAGATACTCAACTCTATACAGCTAGATTTCCGAGGATAATAAAAAGAGGAGGGAAAAAAGAAAGCAAGCCACAAGAGAGCCTCGGACCATTTCGCGCGATACGAGAATGAGAGAGCCTTAACGGTACATGCGGTGTGTATTAAAAAAAGAAAATAAATCGAAAAATGTTACCGATCGAAAACAAACATCTACTGCTCACCAAGTCCCAACGCGAGATTCAACAGTCGTTTAAAGCGGGAATGCCTGGAAGGGCTGTGGAATATACGTGAATATGCTTATATATATATTATAACGGAGTCCGGATCGCGAGTTTCATCCTCAAGGCCGCGAATAAAGAGACGCGGGGTCGAAAGTGATCCAGGCCGAGGCTGTGTGCAGCTCTCCTCTCTCGGTCTTTCCCTTGAGAGACCTTGCCCCGCACAGCAGCGCACACGAGGCTCTCTCTCTCTCTCTCTCGCGTGTCGTGTACAGTGGTAGTAGTAGTAGTCGTCGTGACTCGTCCGTTCTATGCCAGCGTTTCCGAAAGTAAAATCGCCCGGCGGCCCCGAAGCTGTTCCGTTACCCAGCCTCGACTCCTCCATCTGCTCTCCCTCTCTCTCTCTCTCTCTGGAATTTTCGCTCGCCGCGCACACCGAAGAATATCTTATCGCGGGCCCTGCGCGTAAGCGATAAACCATACGTGCTAACCAACACAGCCCGAGATGGAGAGAGGGGGGAATTCCATTTTTTCAGTTTCAGATTAGAATTATTATAGTTCGCGCGCGGCTGAGCGTGTAACGGTAAACTCGCACGCGTCTGCTATACATACAACGTGTATACGTGTGCACGTATATGGCTGCGCGAGAGTATGCTGTGCCGGTCGTGGTAACCGAAAATCGAAGAGAGACGCGCACGCGAGGACAACGAGCCTCGTGCGTTTATGCATCGCGTGTATAACCAACCTTTTGGGCCTTATATTTATATGGCTCGTTGGCGGTGTGCGTCGAGCCAAAGCGACGCCGCACCGACGAAGGACACCTCTTGGGGTAAAACAATGGACAATTAGTTAAAGGAGCGTTACACTCGCCGCGCTTATAAGGTATACGGTGTGCAAGAAAGTGCGCGCCAACGCCGAAATATATCCTGGGCGCGGGAGTACGTAAGTCCCGCTTAAACGGAGCACAATGCTTTCTGCCGCGCAGCAGAGTGTGTATAAGAGGGGAGGACGTGTAAGCCGCGCGCAGTTTGTAAATCGCGATCTGCCGATTGTGTTGGCGAGTCGCCATAACGTGTGTGTGTGTCTGAAGCGACGAGAGCGTTTTCCGTTACTTAGCGAGCGACTAATTAAAAGCAATTACAAGGATGAAGGGAGAGGCAGGGGGGGATAACGGTTGAGACGTTTACGCCAATTAAGGTGTTTGATATAGTAATTCGATTGCGACGAGGGTATATAGTATATGACGTATATGGGCCTGTGTGCGAGGAAAATAGAGAGAACAAAGCTATCGTTCTCTCTTTGGCCTTGGTTGTTAAAGGATCGCCGTGTGTTATTTCGGACTCTGTACGCGCGCCCTTCACTTTTTCTACGACTCTCTATAGGCTATTAGGTTAGATTTCCTTTTTCCCCGAGAGATGCCTATCCCGCGTGCGAGGCTCTAGGTTCAACCGTAATCGGTCCACATCTAAATTGCTCCCGATCTATAGCCGGGGCTTTTGTGTATAAGCTGTAGAAAATTGTAGCGATGTTACCCGTTGATAAATGAGTAGGAAATTCGACTTGGCTTCTAACTTGAAGATCCGTGTAGATAAGCCGAGAGTACTTATGTAGCTATATGCGAAGATCGGCTCTGGAGATCGGTATACCATATCGGATGCACGTGTATCCAGACGCTAGCTCTCCATCTCGCTGCGCACAATCAGTGCAATGTGGCTTTATTGATTTTTAATCGAATTACGGTTTTCAGAGCTGCAACTATAATTAGATTGAATGATATACCTCTTGCGGACTTCTCGGTGCGTATCGCGCGCGCTTGCGGAGGACGAAAGAAAATAAAAAGAATTAAATAAACAGGTTGCGGGACATTCAATGACACCGATACATCGGCGCACGTGCGTACGGAAAATTTGCATTGACCCTGGGAGTGAGGATAACATCGGAATATCAAGTTGATTGAGAAAAGATTCGAAAAAGATGCTTGGCTAACGATATGTTCGGCATACATGCTATTTTCGGAAAATTGCGCAATTTAAACCTTAACGAGAACGGTCGATCTGTGCAAACTTATTTACGTGCAACGGTCGAGCAAAAAAAAAGGTGTAAAAAACAAAAAATGCAATACGAAATTTCCTCGGCGTAATCAAATTTGGCGAAACACGAAAAGATCAGTCTCTCAAACCGGCTACAACAACGTACAAGCTTCCCAATAAGCGCTCGAAACATTAATCAAAGCCCCATCGTAGCCACGAGCCGTTACATCCCATAGCAGCGCGCGCTGCACTTTAGAAACCTCACTTACATCACCAAACTCCGCTCGTTTTTCCAAAAACGGCAGGAAAAAAAATCTCATCCGCAAATTACCGTCAGCTCCAATCCATCAAATTTACCACACTCGAGAGAGGGAGGTAGACCAAGTTTCGCAAGCCCATCAAAACTCGAGGAGAGCATAAGAGAAACGGTAGCAGCAGTCTCCCTCTCTCTCTCGGTAGCATGGTATGCCTTCGCTTGCAATAAAGCACCTGTCGTGGCGCATTAACCGATTCCCGCAATAATTGCACGTAGAGAGAGAGAGGGTCTGCATGCTGCTCCTTTAATAATCCATCTCGCTCTCGGACCCTCTGCCGGCCCATGCTTTCTCGCGAAACGGTTAAAAGTTGAGCAGGCGCCGAGAATTAAGAAGCGTCTTAGCTTCGGGCGACCAGTGTGTGTCTTAGACGGGGGGGTCGACGAATCGCCAAAGGAGAGAAAAAGGAGCCCGTTCCTCAAGGATCTATGTGAAAGAAAGAGAAGCGTTGGAGAGGAGAACTTTGGTTTATGCGATCGCGCGCGATCTCTTTCGGCGAGCGCGTGGCCGCGGTGTATATGTAAGAACGGGAGGGAGAAGGTGTGTGTATATAGCTCGCCGACAGGCTAACGGTATACACATCGTTCTCGCTCGCGCGCCGCGCCCGACTCTCTCGAAGTGGGCCAGAATTGCCATTGTCGTGCGGCGCTTGAGGCTGCTGCTGCTGCCGCGCTCTCGGCAGACAAAGGAGGAGAGAACGTGGGCGTGCGCGCATTAGCCGGCAGTTGAGATGCTTGGAGTGAGAGAGAGAGAGAGGCTTGCGCGAGCGGCTCTTGTATGTGAAAGAGAGCTTCTCTCGCGTGTAACGAGAGACTCGCGGAGAGGCAAGAGAGATGATTCGATATGATGAGTATAGGGCGCAAGAGAGGTTGCTTCTCGCGTTGTACGAAAAAGTGCATAGGCTAATTCAGCGGATGCTTATATATGTGCGCTCGCTGGCTTTCAAACCTATTGTCCGTGTGCGCCGGCTATTGCTCCGGAAAATTATACGTGTATCGCGGATCGGTGGGCCTGTGCCTGTGCGAGTCGATGAGAGTTACGTGTAGGCTAGGCTGAGATTTTCAACAATGGCATGTGAGAAGATTCGGAGATTCGACGATGATGAACTTTATATTTTGTAATGCTCTATAACCGTGCGGCTTTTGCTTGGGTATTTGTGTGTTGGGGGGTGTGTGCGCCTGTAGGGCTGTGTGGGAGGGAGGAGAATTGCGCAATCCTTGTTTGTCGATGCTCGCGGTTAATTAACGAAATTCTCCAAACGAATCGGCATGTGAGCTAGGCGCGGGGTATAGGGGAGGGGGCAATGAAATTTTAGCAAACGCGCGACGATAAGGGAACGCAAAGTGTTTTACATGTGGGCTCTTGACTATACATTATGTGTGTATACTCGTGGTGCATGGAATTGCGCGTTTGGGTAATGTAGTCCTTTGTTTGCGCCGCCGAATTGATTGAATTTTTTTAATTGGTTTATTTATACGCGCGCGTTGGATATAATATTGAGAAATAATGCGGCGGAGATGTATTGATTGAACCCCGCCCTCGCGCGCGCGACCGACAATGAAGCTTTTTGAGAGAAATTTAATTAATTTGGGATTTAATGGCTTTTCGCGGTTTCCCGATGGAGGCACGGAAAAAAAGAAGAGGGGGGGGGAAACATTATAACGCAAGCAAAACAACGTTAACGCGAAAAAAAATTGAGACGAGAGAAACAGAGAGGGAGATAAAAAAAAATTTTAACGTTCCGTCGAGCTAAAAAAGAAAAAAAAAGAAAAATTTCATTTATTAATTCTGAATATCGGGCGAATGTCCATTATCGAAATGCAGGTTGATATAGCAAGCTGCGGTATCAAGCCTGCGAAACTCAAATCGAAAGCGTATACTTAGCAAACTCGAGGGTGGGGGGGAGGATAGGCGTATTATTTATAAACAGCACGTCTCGATTACAAGAGGACAAAGCAGGACAGTTTATCGCGTAAATACAGCGAATGTGTATAACCGGATATAGAGGTACATATACACTGTGTGTGTACGCATAAACACCCCCGGTGTCGTATACACCCGCATGTGACATTATTTACACTGAAAGAAATTAGCTAGGAAATTTTATTAAAAAAATAGTAAATTTTACTATTTTTTTTATGAAATGGCGGAAATAGAAATTTTATTGTAGA
>JAPYYQ010003219.1:0-14339 GCA_030522585.1 Anagyrus pseudococci | reverse complement strand
ATTGTGTATATTTATTATACATGTTCCTATTTCGTTCAAAAAACAGAAAACTTGTGTACTTTTAACACAAGAAGTTATTCATTTTAATACACAATTATTATGTTTTTTTTTTACACAAAAATAATGTTATTTTATGATTTACACAAAATTTTCAACCGTGTAGTCTCACCCACATTCTAACTTTTCGTCAACGAAATTGATTTACAAATTTATATACAACGAGCAAGCTGATAAAACAAGCCTCTGACCACTAAAGCGACTCGTCTCTCTCGCAAATCAAATCACTACACCTCTCCAAGTAAAAGTGGCCCTCTCGCTTTTTCGCATAGGTGGAACATATCGAACGCCGGAATCAGCCAAACCAAGCGTATACTACTGAAAATTAAAAGTACTCGCGCTTTCTAGCCATGCGAACGGATAACGTCAAGGGGGGACGACTGAATAATCGATCGACAGCGGTAGCCGGCTGGCGATTTCGACCGTCGATAAGTACACGCTTTGCTCTCGGCCTTTCCTCGACTCGTTCCATTTTAATCGCTAACTGTAAAACTCTATCGCCATCATTGGATACACGCGTGTTCTTTGTAAATTTTTTTTATCGATTTTCCAAACTCCCCTTGTAATGAACCTTAAGCTAAATCAATCCAACGACTCGCTCGATTTTCCCTCGAGACAAAAACTCCAATAATCAGGGAAGGGCTGCTCTCGTTATGTCCATGCAACGCGACTATGCGGCAAAGAGAGCCTGTACTCTCCACGGCAGCTGGACTCTCTGCTCGTATTCGCGGGCTGCCAATAGAGCTGAAACAGCGGCTGGCCCCGTTTCTCAAACTCGCCTCTACAGACACGCACACATGGGTCAAATGGAAAAATTGCCAGCCCCGGCAAACGAGCCACGACGCGCGCGACACGCTCAATAGCAGCTGCAGAGTTGCTGTAGACAATCAACCTCCTCCTCCTCCTCGAGAAAGAGCTCTTGGAACTGTCCATTGGTATTCCGAGCTTTCAAAGCAGCTCTTGCCGGGGACATGAGCTATCGATTTAAAAAGTCGCAGCCCTTTAAGCCGGGCCCACCGTCAGGGCGCGATGACCTCCCTGTATAAGCATCCCTTTCTCTCTCTCTCGGGTCCGTCCCCCGTGCTAGACGTTGAGCAACTTGTGTGCGGACTTTACAGACGCCCGCGGCTAATCCGTCGCGCATCTCTTTCTCTCTGCTCTGCAACAGCAGCCCCCTTCCCCTTTTTTTGTCGCCTCAATGCACGCGCACGAGTTTATGCGGTTGCTCTGCTGCTTATATGCTTATAGAGTCTGTGGGGTATACAGAGGGAGGGAGACGTGTGAACTTGGGGGCTCTAATGTGCGCGTAACGCGACGCTGCAAAATGCCTTTAAATCTCCTGTCGAGAAAAAAAGAAGCAATATGTTGGCTATTGAGAATATTGGATAAGCTATTCGCAAATTTTACCCCATTTCTTTCCCCAAGACCTCCGTCACGACTTGCATTTTCTCTTTAGCCATTCTCGCGTTTTATCAAAGGGCCCCAGAAAGACCGATGTCGTTCTTCCACGACCTGCATACGCACGTCCCAAGTCGTTGAACAGGAGAGCGGGCTGATAGACACAGGGAAGCTACCGCATACGGTAGCCGAGTGAAAGCCAAGGCAAACAAAAGCCACCCCCTCTCTCTCTTTTTCTCTTGAGCTTGAGAATAAGGCAGCGGGAGAGAGAGAGCCCCTGCGCACCGGGCGGAAATAGACGAGCCCGGCGCTTGCAGTGCCCCTCCCCTCGCCTGCGCCCGGGGGTGGCCCGGCCGCTCTCGCGGCGCGTGGTCCGCGGCCGCCCGCGCCCCCCCCCCGCTCTCTCTCTCTCTCTCTCTCTCTCTCTCTCTCTCTCTCTCTCTCTCTCTCTCTCTCTCTCTCTCTCGCTCGTTCTCTCTCATCATGAACTCGTTGGCTTTGTATATACGGCTCGCACTTTGCTCTATACCTCTCTCTTTCTCTATGCAGGCGCTTCTCGTCGACGTCAATGGACATCCCATCCGAAATTACGCGGAACGGAATAGTGTGCCTCCGGAATTCAGTAACTCCCCCCCTCCTCTGCGTCTTTCAGCTTTTATATTTCTTCTTTCGGAAGAAAATGAAGATCGCGACGTCTTTGAGCACACAGCGTGCGGCTCGCTCGAATTTTTCCACGAAAGTATTGATTGTACCTTTTTATATTCTTCTCTCCATTTTGTTTTTTTCCCCCACGACACCTATACACGCATATACGTGGTGTTTTTTTGTACCTATGCTACGATGTGTTATGATCGATCGCAGTACAGGACACTAGGAAAACACACAAACACATTTCCACTGGCTGGAATAACAACAGGGGAGGGGCAGGGGCTATATCGATTTTGTTAACCTTCCGCGCCTATAGCCCCTATATCGTCGCTCTCCTTTTCCCATGGCCGAATTCTACCCTTATCCCTACGTAGCCCCAAAGATCTATCTCAATCTCTACCTAATTCTCCTTCCACTCACCGTCTCTCCACTCAAAAACCAAAAAAAAAAATCTCGACCTCGTGCGTTCAAGTCTTGGTATAAGCAACAAACGAGCGAAACGAGTGTGTTTATTCGCCGACGAAGAGACTATACTCGGCGATCTGGGTTGCGGAGAGTGGCCGAGCGAGTTTATCGAACTGCGACACACTCTCTCGGGGGGCACAATAATACGTATGGGGAAAAATTCAGCGTAATCGCGCGGGCCCGGCTCTCTCTCCTTCTTTCTTTTTCTCTCTCTTTCTCTCGATGAATTATACAGCCGGCGCTGTCTCGGCTGCTCGTAATTCCGCGTATTTTCAATAATCCACTGCGACGCAGCTTTACAAATGTGCAATTATACGTACAAACGTTATTTCACATTGTGTATTTATTTTTCTTTTCTTTTTTGTTGTCAATCGTCGAGTCTTATCTTCGCCACTTTACAATTTTCTCACCGCGTTTTATTATTTTTTTGTTAAACAGGTTTCCGGTCGGCGATAAGAGAAAACGCTTGTCAATATTTTATTTTTCGCGTCTACGATGCCCCACGGTGCGTATACACAGCGAGAGAACAGAGTGTCCCGTGTCATTAGCGTCGCGGCCCACGCGCGCACGATGTTGTTTTGTCGCGCATATAACCGCGTTACGTAACGCGCGCGCGAGTCACAAAGTAAACAAGCGTTAAAGGAGCTAAAGAGTGGGAGAGAAAATAACAATTCAGTGCTCGTAGTCGGTGGACGTATATATAGTTCCGGCATCGAAATCGAATCCGATATAGAATATGGCCTTGCTAATTGCCACGTGTGCCTCTCGCGCGCGCGCAGGTTAATGACTTCACTGACGTATCCTTACAGCACGTGTACGTACGCGAGAGCTCGCTAAAGAGGCTGGGTTGTCTCTCACGCGTGCTGGACGGGGGAAGAAGCCTGATGGAAAAAAACACGTGCCTCTTGCAAAACGCCAGTCGTAACCAGCTTCGCTTCGGTAGATACGTCGTATGGCGCGTCTTTAATTATTCATTCGCGGCGTTTTGATTTTTCGAGAGGCCGGCTCTCCTTCTTTTTTTTCTTTCTCGAAAATGAGAGATGTGTGGAGCTGTCTCGAATTGGTAATTTACCGCCGTCGCTCGCTTACTTTTTGTATATTAGCCGGACTTGTGCGCCGATGTTATTTAAAAGCTTTGGCTGATTAATCGACCCGCGTTATAGCCGCCTGCGCTTGGTATTGTAATGAGCCGGCTGTTGCAATAAGCGTATACATATATACATCGGATGATTAAGTTTTTCACATAAGGCGCAAAAAAAGGCTGGCACGGTGGTATGGTAATCCAAATTCGCTGATCGTTTTCTCCTTGTTACATCTACACAATAGCTCTTGTAATTAAAAGTCCTCAGACCTTAAGTAAAGAGTACATAACGCCTGTCCCGATTCCTTAGTCTGTAAATTACAAATCAATCATCCAAGGAATCCTTTGATTTTTCTCGACTTCAACGCCACCGCTTATACCTATCGATAGAACTTATTCGATAGAGCTCGGGTATATACCGATAACACCTGTCCGCTTCAGGATTCAGTTGTCGCGATTGGAAAAACGGACGGTGCTATCCTGGCTCTAGTCCAAGCGGGAGGCTATAGGCGCGGTCTAGACCCACTCGTCACGCAATTGCCAATCGACTCTCGGTTTTTCGTACTCGGCATTTGAAGTAGCGACTCTCGGTAGCTCGGCGAATTGAAGATTCGCCGGTTGGGTGTGGCTGTACAGGGGGATGTAGAACTGCACAAGAGTGTCTCTCTCGCTTTGATTACGTTTCGTTGCGTTTGCAAGCTCGTATATACGATGATTTTTACGAGCTGGATACCGTTTGCCTTATTTCTTCGGCTGTCATTGAGCATGTCTGTCTTTCTCTCTCGCACACTGGCGTGAAATTAATTTTAGAAACAATAATGTAACGTCATTGATTAGCATGCGAAGAGCTCGTATACGTAACGGTTAGTCCTTTTTACGAGGTATTGTTGATCTTTTTTTTCAGTAGATAAGCTTGGGTTTGATCGGACGCTCGATCGTATTAAGTGTAAAGATGAGTCTCGTAGAATGTCTGGGTATGATTGAGTATGGAGTCGATGATTTTCTTCTACAATATTAATGAAAAATGTAAAAAAAAACACGAGTGTCTAAGCACAGATGACGTTTGAGGAAATTTGTTCAGTTGACAAAAGCGAGAGAGAAAGAGAATATGAGAAATAAAGAGGAGAGTGCCATTGTTGCGCAATCGGCATAGCGCGAAATCGAGAGCTGTTCTCGGCACAAATGTCGAAATTAGTGTCAAGCCTTGATCGATAACATCTTATCTCTTTCTCTCTCTCTCTCTCTCTCAGCTTCTTTCGCTTTAGCATTTTCCTCGTACGAATTGCGGCTCGAGTCGAGATGTGCACTCGTAAACTTCATGGTTTAGTCATCTAGCTAGGAAAAATAAAACGAAAAAAAAATCACGAAAAAGATGTCGTACAAGATCAGTGTACCTGGTAGGTAGAGGAGGGGAAGTGGTAGAAGAAGAGAGTCGGAAGAAGAAAAAGGAGAAGTGGCGCGTGTACACCCGATGGCCCTCCCCCACAATAGCGTCACTGGAATGAGGAAGCTCGCCGTAGGCCCCGTCACCCGCTGGAATACTAAAAGTCCAGGCTCTCGCGTAGACAGAGACGCGGACTCGTACGTATACTCGTATTCCAAGCTCATATATACGAGCGAGAGACCGCTCTCTCGGCGTCGTCGCTTCCAGAGAATGCTTCCAGGGAATGTATTTCCGTCCGCGAGCGGGGAGCTCTGTCCCCCTCTTTTCCCGCGGGAAAGTCAAGCGGGGTCTCTTTGCGGATAAAGTCGGGAACACGCGAGAGAGAGAGAGAGATTCGGGAGGCACTAGATTGGAATAGATTTGCGGCTTTATGGTAAGGGGGGTTTGGTTAAGATTTAACATTTTCATCGTTGTATTGGTTGTCTTTACCTTTTTTTTTTCTTTTTTCAAGTTTGATGCCTGCCGAGAAAGCCTGTGGTTTATAAGCACAGGGACAGGGTAGTTTTGCGGATTACAGTGCAGGAGCGGGGTTTCGGGCTCTCGCTCCGAAATAATCTCTTTCGGCGCTATGGCGACTGGTTTATTAACGTGCGTTTATGGGCGATAGAGAAAAATACGAGGGGAATATAAATTGGCTGCAGGAGCGCCGCCGACGGACGAAAGTGAAAGGATTAGAGGCGGTCATTAAATCGCGCGCGCCAAAGCTACTTTGTATACGTATATGCATGTTAAAATGCGCTATATAAATACGTGATTTATTAAAAGCAGCGTTTGTTCTCTTTACCCACTTCGGGTTCTTCGAACCTGCGCGTTACGAAACCTAGCACCTTTTTCATCGGCCATTCAAGCATTTAACTATATATATATATGTCACATCGCTCGGCTATTTGTGAACTACGTGTGCTCTTGTATTAAAAAAAACATGGAGGAAGACAAGAACTACACGCGGTACTCGTAAATTTTGACACTATAGTCTCACAATAATACTTTGTACAACAGCAGGGCTCTCCGTATCTATAAAAAAAATGTCGATTCAACGCGCACACGAGAGAGAGAAAGAGCGGTTACATAAATGAGGAAAATCGCTTTCAATGAATTTCAGGGGGCCGACGAGTGCCGCGTCAATTATATCGATTACCGAGTCATTTATTATAATAACGATCGTTAGCCTATACGTTTAACGCCGGGAGCTGCCATAGTCTCTCTCTCTCTCTCTCGCTTCTATTCATTTGTTCGTATATATCGCGAGAGACAAAGTCAATTCGTAGAAAGTCAAACGTCACATATGGAGAGTTGCGAGTCTGTTATAGGAAGATGACGATGGAAAAAAAGAAGGAGCAAGAGATATACACTCTCGAGCGCGCGCGTGAATCCTCCTAGTTGACCGTTCGCCGGAGGAGCGATTTATTGTCTAAATTGCTCTGTGTATTAGGAGAACGTCAGTTATCATTTGGGATCTCTCTCTCTCTCTGGCTCTTTTATAGGTACTTGATAACTCGGCCACTCTGTATACACACAGAGAGCCGTATTATATGCGAAGAGAAACGAAAGTCGTACACAACTATATCTTGAGCGCGAGTGGAATTAGTGACATGCACATCCGGCAGGTTTCATTTATTAATTCTCCCTTAGATTTATCCCCACCCTCCGACATCTTCGTGTTAAAATTGTCGAAGAAAATGTTTGTACCGCTTCCTTTTATAACTCGCGCGCACATATAAACTTGTCAGGTGGCAATTACATCAACCGACCGTCGACAAAACAATGCAATCGTAGTTCAGCGATTTTTATCTCCGAATTCAATGAAAACGAGAAAGTGGAGTAACGCATATAAGTCACCGACAAATTGGGGTAAAACGTCAAAGCTGCAAGGGAACATTTTAAAATTCCGATTTTTTTCACATGGGTCAGTTGAAATGAAAGACGTATATTACGCAGACGTTTCAATTCAACAAATTGGGTCAAACCAGGTGAACAGCCGATGGAGAACGCTATTGATCAATTCGCCCTTCGCACTTTAGCCGTTTATTTATGCAAGGCTCCACTGCCGAGATATTCGGCTCTCTTTGATAAGAAAAAAAAAGACACATGAATCAATTCGACTCTAATAACCTCGGTGTTGCTCGCGACATTGTCGTTCTTCTTTTTCTTTCTCGTCTCTCGCACTTCTTTTCTTGCCATCTCCGTAATATGGTTAGTCAGCGAGTCGTAACAATTTAAAGATGGAACTTTGGAGATTGCGCAACGCATCCGACACATTATACATCCGTGTATACATACGTTATCAAATGCGATACACATTTTTCACCATTACCACCCAATTTCCCCGACAATCCAACACACTCGACATCCCATTGAGTCGTATATCCCAGCCGTCAATCGGCTTCGTTCTTTTTTTCACCATGAGCATCAAGCTCATTATCTCTCTTCCTCCGTTTCGAGCGTCCGGTTGGCCCGATATCCCCTGGCCGAGGAGACAAAACACCGCTCCCTCCAGCTCGAAAATAACCACAACTACGTCGTCATCGTCGGCGGTCGTTTGGATATTCGGTTGACATTGACCGCGAAAATTGAATTGGCCCTGGCTTGAGATTGAGCTGCCTCCTCCCCCCTTCTCTCTTTTTGTTCCAACCTCGTACACACAGAGTCTCTCCCACGAGCTTTCGTCGCCCCCTCTTTTTTTCCTTCCTCCATCTCGTCGTTCTCCCTCTGTCGCTTCTCTTTCTCTTCTTTTCTCTCTCCTTGTCTTGTTCCAAATGGAAATGTACCAGGAAGTCGTTTTAGATCGAAACTTGGCTGTTAATTCCACCCAGACGAAAATTAATAGGATGCGATAGTTGACAAGTTGCGGGGTGTATTGGCTGATAAAAGCCGCCTGGATTGGACATAAACTATTCCGACTAAAATCTGATTCCGAGTAAGGGCTTGGGATAATCCGGTCTTGGATGATTGACGGTTTTGTTGTACGTTTGCGTCTGTGACTATATTGTCGCGAGAAGACGTTTTATTAATTAATCAAAGTAGCGCTTGCGGCTTAAACTTGTTGCTCGTCCTGAAAAAATTTCGATGTGAATTGTTTGAAAATGCTTGGTTTTCGCTTGTATCGTTAAAAAAAATCCTCAAGTTACATACTCACTTTCTTTGTACGTCATGAGCTACATCGGAATGACAGTTCAATTTTAGCAAGTCACTTTAATTATTACAAGTTTTGATAATTAGAATTGATATAATGACAATTCGAAAGAATTTATCATCTGGATTTTCCACTTTGACCCAGGTTTAACGACCAACTAACCATTTAACTTCATCATCGAGCTTCATATCACTTTACTTCGAACAAACAGCATTAAATGGCGATAAAAATTTTTATTCCACCTCCCAACGCTAATATCTCGCGACAGTGGTCCACGAAAATTCCCCAAAATTACGCCGAGTCATTCGCCGAGTTTCCATCACAACAATAAAGATAAAATGAAAAAGAAAAAAAAATAAATTCCACCTGATTGCCAAGCGTCCACGCCGTTAATTCAGCACTTCTCCGCTCGGATCATCTGAATTCCATCCGAGTGTAAATAGTATATCGAGAGCCAAGAGCGCCCGCGTGCTGCCAGTCATCAATAATTCAGCGTTTGCCGCTTGGGAAACTCTCAATCCGTATTACAGAGGGAAAATCCAAGGGAAAATCGAAAGCCCGTTAAACAAGTCGACATACTACCGCACAAGCAGAAATTTGCATCCTCTCTCGCTGTGTTACACTGACGCGATTCCAAGAACGCGCTTGCGAAACGTTCAATCTCTTTCTTTTTTCTCATTCGACTCGTCTAATGCGCCGATGCTCTTCTGCGAACTGACCGATGCACCGCGCGGAGAGAATAACGATCCCTAAGCGTTGTTTATACACGCGGCGAAGGAGGAAGGACGTAAATTCTCGTCCTCGAGACTAAAAAAGGGACGCTCGTATATCAAGAGGAGCAACTTCGGAGCAAGCGGATTGGAATTAATAAGACGCGGCTGCGTGATACAAAGGAGAGACTCTGAAGTTTCGGAGAAGCGAAGTGTAGATGTGCTGGGACCTGATGGGGGTACTATTGGGTTGGGTTATGAGCATCGGCTCTAAACAGACGTGCGGGTTTGAATGAGGAGGGACGAACGGAAGGTGGAGATTCCAATCTAGGCTCCTTTGGACGATGAGAGGCAAGATCGTTTGTAGCCCGCCGCTCTCTTGGCTAATTTACTAATTTAGGGGGTAATTGGCTGGGACGCGGATAAAGAGCTGCGGGTGCTTCTTTTTTCACCGAGCGGGGATAGAACAAAAAGGGTATAGGGACGGAGACTGTTCTTTCGGGAAGCCTTACAGGATGTAGATTCTTTGCGATATCGTTGCATTCCGAAGCGTATGAAGCTAGACAGGAGATGAGATGGAAGGAGAAGCTTTCGAAATTCGGTTGGAGTGGTTTTGATCTCGTTATATACTTGGCGCGTATATGATAGCTGGAGCTTAGCGCGAGTATATTTTGCCGGTGGTATCTGGGCCAGACACCGCTCTCGGCTAGTTGCGTCCGAGCGCGGTGCTATGCGCTCGATTAGTCTAATGGTGGACCAGCTACGCAAGCTCTGGTCTCTCGCCTAGAGTTGAGCGTTCGGTGTGGCGTACTCGTTGTTGCATCTCGCAAGCTCGGCTGGGTATCCGATTTTTAAATTTTTACTCGGGACTTTTCTTTCTTACGTGTATGATTATGAAATGACAATATATCATATCTAAGGCTTTTTTTTTAAAAATAAAATCTATATTTTAATACGTCGCCCAGAAAACAAGAGAACCTCGCTGGAAACAACGCGTAACTCTTGTCGATCACGTGCAAGCTCGGCTCGGTAGAGCAGAGCTTTCCCGGGAAGCGTCAATAAAACGCGGCACACAAGCGCGCGACAATTGAGCGATTCCTTCGGTCTGCCAGTCCCAGTGCATTGACACTCGTGTCTCCCCTTCCCCCCCTTCTCCTCGGCACGAATAGACGTTTGCGCGACAGTCTTATCTGCGCAGTACAACAAGCGAGATCGGCCAGAACCAGAGCATCGCGACAAACCTCCCCCCCCACTCTCGTAGCAAAGCGCATCTCTTGCTCGATTTGCAGCTTCGCAGGAAGGCAGTCGGCTGGAAAATAGCGCTCGGCGCGCCAGCTGCGTATAGGACGGCCGCAGAGGAGATTTATAAGCGTCTCTCCGTGGGTGCGCCCGATCAACACATCGCCTCGAGAGAGCTGAGCGGGCAGAGAGCGGGGGGAGAGTACAAGATGTGGGCCAGACGGCAATAATCGTTCGGCATTTCCTGGTACATTATTATGCGCCGTTTAATTGGTTCAAGAGTGCCGCGCGCTCTCTCTCTCTTACTGACTGCTCTCGGGCTCTATGGCATTGTTGCACGGCTCGCTCATCGGTGCTGTCTTAGCGGTTGACTTGGCTCCTTCGTTGATGCTCCCTCAAGTATATCTACGGCCATTGTTAAGACACGTCGGAGGAGAGTGGTGGAAAAAAAAGCTAAACCACTAATGCCGAGGTAATGAACCTCAAATACACCCGGGCCTCCTCCATCCCCCATAGGGATCAACCGAGGCCGTGCGAATAAAGAATCGAAAATACGTGCTTAAGGGCCCTCGAGAGAGAGGCTGGGAATAGCCCAAGCAAGTGACCTTGACTCGAGCCCAGACGAATCCCGAGTCTCGCCCTTGTCTCGCCCCCCTGGCAATCACCCCGCGCACACGCGAGTTTAACCAGACACGTGCCCAGCCCCTGGAGCGCCTGTGCCAGCTCTCCTCATCTTTTTCTCGCTGAGACCCTTTTTTTCATTCGACCCGAGATCCTGAGGTTAAGCCAATGTTGTTGTTCCAGAACTGTTTTTCAAAGCGCCCCCGAGAGCTTGACGGATCGACTTTACTTACGTGTCGACGGGAGCCGCTGTCTTCTTTTTTTTTTCATTTACTTTTGAGCTTTCTCGATAAGCGTGTTCGCACAAACTCGGCACTCGACATTTTGAGAAATATGGTTTTATTTCGAGTATAATTGTGATTTTTATTTGTTGGAGTTTTAGCGGCAATTGATATGCTACGAAGTTTTAGAGAGGTGTAAGGCAATAACGTTTTCGTATTCGATTAGGCATCCTCGCTACGTTTCCCGCATTTTCACTCGATTAACAGTCTCCTGCTTCGGGAGAGTTTCCCGTGACCCGTCGTCGGCCCGTCCAATGAAAAATTCTAGACGAAGAGCTGCCTGGTAACGGCATATCGACTTTTGCCGCGAATACTCGGAATAATCACCCTGAATTACTTTGTCTCGAGCTTAATTATATCCGTTTATTAAATGTCGATTATACATTCGCACTTTATCAAATTAATTTTGCCAACAGCTATAAAGCTATTGAAACAGACAAGTTGTTATAACGCAAAATCACGAATCGGCTAACAAATATCAATGAACGGAAAGCGTTAGCGTAACATTTGGCACGGCTCGTCGGGGAAATTTCAAATGCGCACCGGCGTTCCCCGATTTTCTGGCAGGCAGCTACCCAAGGGGGGGAAAACGGCCTCTACGCCTGCCAATTCGTTGCTCGATCGAAAGCACTGATCGATTTACGATCTTCGACTCTCTGTGTCTCTCGCCGCGAAAGTTAATCGTCCGTTATTTTTTTTTTTGTAAGGAAAACTTGGTGTCTATCATGCATAAGTAATCGAAGAAAGGAAAAAAGAAAGCCGTTGAAAAGCACACGCGCGAAATATACCTTTTGTGAAATTTTGCACGCTCGAACGCGCGCTTCCTCTCTGGCCGCGAATAAACGCACATATCGGTGAATTCCTGGGCCGAACAATCGCCGGAAGTGTATTGATTTTCAGGAAGGTGGACCCCACCGAGAGAATGTATGTATAGAGCATGTTGTATTGCGCAACGAACTCGCGGAAAGTCCCCCTTATACTGTCGCCGAGGATACACGTCAAGTTGCTCGTATAGCTATGCCATACCTGCGGCTACTGTTTTCTTTTCGCTCTCGTGTCGCTTTTCTTATTTGCTCGATCTAATGGTATACACCAGGATTGGAGCTTCTATTGATTTGCGCCTCGAGTATACGTATTTAGCTCCGGTTTATATTCGGACTGATTATTTTTGCCCGATCGATCCGGTTGTAAGGCTTGGAAAAGGCAAAAATATATATAATCGATCGATTAACGGTCTCTTCTCTCTTCTTTTTTAAACTTCCAGGTATATCGCTTCTCCTGCTGCTGCTGCAGAGCAAACGCGGAAAGCTGCAATTTTTCCCGAGGCAAACGACAGACCTTTTAATTAATTTGTTAATTAGATAATGAAACGTCGTGAGAGGCGGACGACTAAATACAGTAGGGCCCCCGGGAGAGCAAAGCAGGCATAAGTTAAATGCATGTGTTTAAACTTTCTAAAAATTAGATCCTAATAACACGGGGCACCCCCTCCCCCCGGGTATAATTGTTTAATAAACCGAAATTATATCAAGTGTCCGTGCGCGGGCCCCCGGATTGCCTAACAGTTATGCACACTCGTTTCGAAATTACGCTCGGCCGGCTGAAATGGAGAAATTGCACGTTGGCATATGCTTTCTTTCAATTAAAGGTGACTAAAAAAATTCTCTTTTCAACGCAAAAATTCACATGCACACTCTTAGAGAGAGAGAGAGGGACACAGCGCTTAGTTTCGGGGGGGTTGGAACAATGCTTGGAGCGGACAGTCGAAAATTTCGTCGCGCGTCCCCGCGGGGGCCATATGGCCGAGCGCGTCAGTTGGGCCGATCGTCGATTTGATCTTTAGAATTTCGCGACATGTGCTATACGCTTCTAAAACGTATGCACGTTGACAAACGCTTGCCGCTTGCCGGGGCAGTTCGTCGAAACGAATCGGCTTATTAACGCTCGTGCGTACGTTACAAATTGCCAACGAGCCACAGCGCGTAAACAATCTTTTGAGCCTGCCTCTCCCCTTTGCTGTTTTATTTATTCACGACTCGTTGGAAGCAAACCGTTCACGCTCCCGGAAATGAAGATAAACCCGCTCAGACTCAAAATCCCCCCCTACTGCTCTCTCGAGGTCCCTCTAAATCTGCTTTAGCTAATCCTCCGATTTTCCAGCTTGCCCATATAGCTTTCACTGTCAGCATCGCGGCCGTCTCTACAAGCCTAGCCGTGTCTATGCGTATACACAAACGGTGAAATTGTGTTTTCACTTTCGTAAAACAAAAACCGAAAGTATACAGAGCTCCAGTTTAACCGACTGCTGCCTTTTTTTTCAATTTACGACGCTGCTCGTTACGAGTTACATCTTACTTCGCGGAAAAGCCGACTACGCCAGAGGCTATACCTGGCTAATCTGGTGGGAGGAAAAAAAAGAGAAGAAACAAGCGAGCCGGTATTACTTTCTATAACGCGTTCCCCATCGGTGCGCACATCCTCGCTATGCGAGCCGCTCTCTCGCGTGCCCCGCAATCGTCCGTATCCTCTGCTGCCCATTTTTTTTTTCTATTTATCTTCGGAGTTTATGTACGCTTCTTTATTTCTTGCCATGGAATATTCCTTGTAAGGGTTAGGAGAAGGAAAAGTGCTCAGATAACATAGCTTTACATGTGTCGATATTTTCGATCGAATCTAATTTTCAATTAGATTCGATCGAAATCATCAGTCGCTCTCCACTATCTATTTCCGCGATATAAGCGGGCGATCTAAGTCCGACTTCGTAAAATCTCAGCTCCTACTTCTTATCCAAAGTCTCGTCTCGGATCCACCTTTTTTTTGCAATTACCGTCGGCCCAGATGAAAACCGGCAACTCTCAAACACCCCGAGATACAAAGTAGGAGGAAAGTTTATCTGAATCTCAATGAAGATCAAAAAGAAGAGAGAGAGATAGAGCGTAATTGACGCACAGACGTACACATACGTAAGAGACGGAAGTGGCCAAGAAGACGAAGAAGAAGCTAAGCGTGCCGTGGCTGTACGGAGGAGCTCTGTGCTCCCCGATGCGTGAAAATAAAGAGGAGGATACATAGGAGAGAGAGAGAGCCAAAGCTTACTACTCCGCCTTCCGTGGCCCATTAAGCGCGACCGAGCCCTCGATGTTTTGCTCTTGCGCGTCCGTGTCTATACACTGAGAAAAGTGTTATAATAAAAAATAATAAAAAAATAACAAAAATTACTATTTTTTTTAGAAAGGCGAAGATCTAGTCATTTTGTCGCAGA
>JAPYYQ010003218.1:0-21392 GCA_030522585.1 Anagyrus pseudococci | reverse complement strand
TATATATATATATATATATATATATATATATATATATATAACCAACACTCTACATTGGTAATTAGGTCTGTTGCGTTTATTATTGATCCAATATACGAGTCGAAAGACTGAACTGTATGTCCAACTACTGTTTTATCTATAGAGCAAGCTGTTGAAGCTTGTACCCTATATACCCAACAGATGCCACGAGCTTTCGAGCTTTTGGAATAGTCTATTTTGTCTCCATCTGTTGACTCTTTGATGAATTAAGCTGGATTTTCATTTAAAGCTTCTTAGCGTGCTCGGAAACAGAAGTTGCCGTCTCTGCTTACTGACGACAATTGGACATGCTGTTATATTACTCCGTAATCAATTGTTGAAAAAGAGAAATCGCTTTAGCAAATTTTAAAAAAATAAATGAATCGTTGATTATACCTCCAAAATCACCTAAATTAGTGAATAGTTAATATTTCAAAGCTGAACGTGAAAATGTCTATTTCAGGAAGCGGACATGGCCATTGCCGCAATAACAATCACATCCGAACGCGAACGAGTAATCGACTTCAGTAAGCCCTTTATGTCGCTGGGCATTAGCATCATGATCAAGAAGCCCGTCAAGCAAAATCCTGGCGTATTCAGCTTCCTCAATCCCCTTAGCAAGGAGATCTGGGTCTGCGTCATCTTCTCTTGCATTGGCGTATCCGTCGTACTCTTCATTGTCTCGAGGTAAATGACTATTATTACCCTTTCGCCTTATACCCTTTCCTTTCCTCAAAATTACTCAGACCATCGAAGCAAGAGAAGAAAAAGGCACATTATTCTAATACCCCTCGAAATTTCTGGACGTTATCGTTTAGGTTTTCACCGTACGAGTGGCGCGTGCTGACCGTTAGTAGCAGCCGAGACCCGAGTCTGGTATCGCGCGACGGCAGCTTGCAGCACTCGCACGGAGCGCAGGGCTCGCCACACGGCCAGCACACCAGCATGGTCAACGACTTTACCCTGCTCAACAGTTTGTGGTTCTCGTTGGGTGCCATCATGCAGCAAGGCACCGACCTGTCGCCCAGGTAACTTATACAATTTCAAATCACATCGGGACTACGCGAGATTATTCAGGGATTTGGCGAAGGAGTATAAATTTTTAACGACGACTATTAGTGCTTCTGGAGGGGTAAATCCGATGATTCTACGATCGGGGGAAGAAATATCGCGGAGTATAGGATAATAGCAGGCTTGAAATTCGGTAAAATTACGCGCCGGAGGGGCATCTTTAACCGTTTGCCTTTACACTCGATAAAAAGTGATAGCCGATCCGGTAGGGTTCTCTTTCGGCCGAGTGCACCCGGCATATCGTAGGAGAGACGTAACCGGGTTAACGTTCTCTTCTGCTTGCGCTATTTAATAATGGAAAATTTGCATAAAGTGTCTTGGGCGCCTCGAGGAGAAAAACGAATTTAAGGAGCGATCGAGTCGGTGGTGTGCTTTCGCGCGCGCGAGAGAGAGAAAGAGAGCAGAAGCCCGGCAATTTACAATTCATATCGAGGCCGCGAGAATATTTGAGCCATTAATCAAGGGGCATAGAAGAGAGTAGGGGGAGAGGCAAAGGGAACGGGTGAAGCTCTCGGGGATCTCGCTCGAGCCCGAAATGTAAATTGATCGGATACGCGAGAGCCAGGGCAGCAGCAGCACTGGTGAAACGAATCCGAACGTGCTGGCGATACGGCCGCCCCCCCTCCTCCTCCTATCCCGTATTGGCTGCGTTGCCCTGTTGGATCTCGCCGCTGTACGCTATCGGCTCAGCTTCCGCGAGGCGGCTCTGACGCTCCGAGAGCGTCAAGAGAGCGAACACTGCGCCCCGGGTTAATTACGATCCCATCGGACTTAATGAGCCCGGTGAGTTATGGGGCCACCACAAATCTTTCGCCAGATACTCTTTTGACCGGGACCGGGGTCCCTCTCTCTCTCTCTCTCTCTCGTGGAAACCGAGAGGTTAAGCCTGTCGAGAGCCGTGGGCGAGGAAAAAGAGGTGAATTTATAAGCGGATGACTTAATTCGAGGGGCAATTGTCACAGGTCGATTTCCGGTCGGATCGTCGGCAGCGTCTGGTGGTTCTTCACCCTCATTCTGATATCGTCGTACACTGCCAATTTGGCGGCGTTTCTCACCGTCGAGCGCATGGTCACGCCCATCAACTCGCCCGAGGATCTGGCTGCCCAGTCGGAGGTCAAGTACGGAACGTACAGGGGTGGATCGACCATGAATTTCTTCAGGGTGCGTATCGATAATGAACAGACGCTTTTTACAATATTGCTATTTGATTATTTTTTTTTTAAACTTTTTCATTTGGGGAACGTTTACAGAAATCCCAGATCGACCTCTACAAACAAATGTACTCGACGATGACGCAAAACGATGCCCTGAACGTCGATTCGTACGAGGAGGGAATCAGGCGGGTGAGGTCGAGCAAGGGCAAGTACGCCTTGCTCATCGAGAGCCCGAAGAACGACTACGTTAACGAGCGCGAGCCCTGCGACACGATGAAGGTCGGACGGAACCTCGACGCTAAGGGCTTTGGCATTGCTACGCCCCTTGGCTCGCCGCTCAAGTGAGTGAGCTGTACTACTTAAACGATACCAATGCCTCGACGTTTTGCGCCTATTAATTTTTTTTCTTCAATCTCGAACGGATTACGAATTTTGTAGAATAAAAAGAAAGAAACAAAAAGGGAAAACGAGTTTTCAAGAGAGCGCGACAACGGGGCAGTTTACATTTCAAACGAGTTGGCCTCTGCTGGTAGAAATAGAATTTTCCCTTGGATGCAAGTGCAATTTTTTTTTAAGCTCCAGCAAAAGCCGAGTTTTAAAATGACTTTAAGAGAGTAGCTTCATTATCGTGTGCATAATTAAAACATGAAAATCTCGTCTGCATCTTCACGGATCGTTACTTTGCCGCTGCTTTCGAGTTTTTTAACGAGTCGTTTCTTACAATTAGCATATTTATTTCTAGGTCGTTTGAGGCCGACCTTTTAGCGGAAAACATTTGCCCCCCGTGTTTCTCGCAGCGGACCCTTGAAAAGATTTTTCCTTTCCTTCTCGTTAATGGAAAAAAAAGAAAGAACCTAAACTCGTATAGTACCTGTAATTATTCGGATTAAAAGTGGTCGCAAGAGCACAATAATAAACTTACGAGTAATTTCTACGAAGTTTCATTAAAAAAAAAAAATCTCGAGAATAACGTAATTATTGTCTGTTGAAACAGGGACAACATAAATCTAGCCGTACTATCGCTGAAGGAGAGCGGCGAGTTAGACAAGCTGAAGAACAAGTGGTGGTTCGATCGCACGGAATGCAGGCACAGCGACAAGCAGGACACGTCGCGAAACGAGCTGTCGCTGAGCAACGTTGCCGGCATCTTTTACATTCTCATTGCGGGCCTGCTGCTCGCCCTCGCAGTCGCCCTCATCGAGTTCTGCTATAAGTCGCACGCCGAGGCCACGCGAGCGAAAGTAAGTCTCTAAGCTCTGCCTTATTTCGAGCGTACTAATGAGAATAGTCCTTATTTTCTTTTTTCATCTACCCCGTGAAGCGAGGTCGCTTGTGCGGTGCTTATGTTATAAAAAATTCGAAAAATTATTTTTGTTGTTATATGCGTTTCTTTCGGTATAAAAAGAGAATTATTTTTTTGTAGTTCAGCTGCTTAATGGGTACGAGTGCGTTTTCTGTAAAGTGGATTCTCATTAGTACGGAATAATACAATGCAGATGGAAAATAGTTTATTTTTCTCGCGCTGAAAACAACAAATTTCCGTGGAGTTTAGCTGTAATTTGTTTAACGAGCCTCGAGTTTCTGGAACCGAATAAAATATTTTCCGTTGCGTTGCAAATATAATTCAAAATATAACCACCAAAGTTATAACTCGCAAGCTAACTGTAAAATAAGAAACTAATGTTTTAGATTCCTCTGTCGGACGCGATGAAGGCAAAGGCGCGCCTGACTATCGGTGGCGGTCGAGATTTCGATAACGGCCGGGTAAGTCGGCTAATATCTTATGATTAGCATTCGCATGTAAATACGCAAAGATATTTTTTTTCAATGAAATAATTGCTACTAACGTAACTTTGTGACTCAATTGCTCAAGCAGAAAATTTTAAGAAAGTACATTTCATTAAAAAAACATTACAATTTTTATCAATAAATTAACGTTTACTCAAATATGGAATAAATATATTATCAAAAAAAAAAAAATAATTAAAATTACATTCAAATCATTTTTGTTTAGTAAATAATTAAATATTATTACGTTATTTGTATCTCTGTAATTATTGATTTTGACGCTTGGCATGTAATTAGCTGAAAAATCAATCTCTTACTGAAATTTGATATTTTAATCATAAAAGTGATTGATGAGTCGAGTGTCGGTAGAGAGATAGCTCGAGCAAACAAATATCAATGACACGTTATAAAGACCTAGGAGGAAATCTGTCTTGTATTGTTTTGTGTATATTATTCAATATTATGAAACAATAACGGTATTGAATAAAAAGTTTATTTGGTCGTATAATTATAAGTAAAATTTATCATCAATAAATAATGACCTATTTATTAAAAAAAAATTAAAAAATCAACCATCAACAAAGTCATATCTGAATAATCATTCCATTGATCATTAGTTATGTAAAATTTTGTCATACTTTGTAAAAAAACAATAAAAATATACATATATCGCTTTTGAATGACGTGCATCTGGCTGGATGTTGCGTCTTTCCATATAAATGTGTAAACATCTATATATATCATCACACGACAATTATACATATGTGTATTCTTCTCTCTCTCTCTCGCAATGCTCATCCATTTATTTATTTAATATTTTTTTCTGCATCTTCATATTTGTATTTATTTTACTTTTTTTTATTTCATACGATACAGACTTTTACATACATCTGGTAATGCGCGCGAAATAAAATGGCCAAAATGTAGAAAGCTGTGCTATGGTTTTCGTTTTATTTTTTTGTTTCTTTTCTCTAGTGGTACGGACTGCAGAGTTAGACGGAGGATGCATGCGCCTTGCCCGGGACCATAAGTGAGTACTCGCCCTTGAATTCAGTGCCGATCCTGTATCTTTCATTCTTGCACTTTATTTTCGACTTTCTGTAAATAAATTGCTATTTCTTGCTTCCTATCACATTTATTATTTTGCTACAATTAATTTTCAGGTATTTATGCACACTTTAATTGCAGAAATTAAAATCTTTTCTAGATATTCGATTTTTTTAACTCCATATAATTAATTCTGCATAAATCTTTTTCTATTAGTTTCTATGAAATAGCATTTGAAATTTTGCATGGCATTATGAAGATAGCTGGAGCTTACGTTTAAAAGATGTTGATTGTATGTGTTTTAGCTGTAATGCTAATTGCCTATTTACACAGACACTTGTAAATACTTCAGATGCTTTTAGAGTTTTACTTCCAAAAATCGTACAATTAGATATGATAGAGATTTCGTTTGACTTATATCTACATCTGCTCCATTTTTGTTTAAATTTTTGGATAATCAAAAATAGAAATAAATTTATCAATGACACTATCAAATTTCTTCGGCAAATGAACAAAAAAAAAAAAAAAACACCACAATAATCACCAGCTGACTATGGCCTTGCTTTCGCGCCTACGACGCTAGCTTTAAAAAGTCACTAAATGCGTATCTCGATCATTGCAGTACTACGCTCCAGCGAACGCGATTGGCAATGCCGAGGCCGACCAGGTTCACAGCAACACGCACACCCAGGTATAATAACCGGGGTCGGTCTGGTGCGAACGAGCACACTGGACGTGATCGCCGAGGGCGGCAGCGAGTCGGCCTCGGCCACTGCATCTGTAGCTACGACTCCACCGCCGCCCCCGCCGCCGCGTCGCCCGGCGCCCCGGCGTAGCGTCACCTTCGCCGAGTCGCCGCCCAAGTCGCCCAAGGCCCAGCGCCAGCAGCAGCCGCCGCCGCCGCAGCCCCTGCAGCTGACCAAGCTCGCGACTCTCGATGTCGCTGTGCCCTGGGCGCCCGCCTCGCCTGGATACTGGGCCGCGGCACAGCAGCACGGCTACGACGCCGAGAAGCCCGAGTACGTCGCGTAGCGCCGAGACACGCCGACGCTGGGACTACTCGCTCGGCGTCGACTCGCGCGCTTTGACTTGCGCTTGAGCTTAAGGTTTTTCAGTTCCTGAGTAGTTGTTGGTTATTCCAATTTGTTGGAAAGTACTACTTCATTTTTCTATATATGTATATATATATATATGCGTTTTTTTTAACGGAATAAAAAAATTGGTCAGTTTAAATGTAAGTTTTCAATGTTTTGCCTTTTTTTGTTGTAATTTTTAATGACTTTTGGCATAAACACAAATCATTTTTGAATAATTGCTTAAAATGAATTTCTGCATGTAATTATGAAAGTTCAATAACGGATGAAATTTGTTTGTAAAGCTACAAATTTATTTTTAGAGGCATCAATCCTGTTCCTAAATGACATATTCGAATAATGTACAGGGATATAAATAAATATTTTTTGTATGTTCATATGGAGATACGAAACGTAGTGAAAGTTAATGATTTACAGTAATAAAATATGTTGAAAAATAAGTATTTTTGGAATTTCAATCTAATACGATGTTAGAATGTAATGCAAACAGATATGAGATGCTTATAGTGTCAAAGTACTTTCAAATAGATCTCGTTGATAATTGAATATTGTAATTAAACTAACTTCTAAAAAATAAAATGTTAAATACATAAAGAAAAAAAAACTAAAAATCTATAATGTTGGATTATTAAATGACAAATTACATTGAAACAGCTTAAAAAAGTTTTTAAAGATACAAATTTTCAATTAGATCTGCAATCAAACTATCTCAGTAGCGCATACAGTGTAAGAAATAAGATAATAGAATGATACGATTTAAATATAATTTCTGGTAAAATGTACCTATTCAATTGTTTTGGTAAAATAATTAAACGATCATTTGCTCAGTAACTGAAAATCCCAAACTCTCGCTCACAGACAAAGCGTAGCTTTTTATAACAAACAAAAGCCTAACACCAGCTGTTCATATGCCAAAAAAATAAACATAATTTCATTTGCAAAATACGCAAAGTGACATAATAACTTGGAGATCGTTTGTACATTGTAAATAGATTATGCGTAAGATAAAGGTACTTATAGCGGTATAGCAAAACCGAAAATAACACACACAAGAGTAAAGCGGTTAACCAAAATGATAAAAGCAAATGAATATGGTCCCGAGGTTGGCGCATGTAATCAATTAAAACGCAACCGCCCGTACACAGAAAAAAATAACTTTGTTTAACTGTTATAATTGTGTAAGCGTGATTATATAAATATAAGAAAATATGTATATTATACATAGAAGTTCGTACGAGTGCGCGGAGTTTCCGTTTCACGAGATGTATAAACAAAAAATCGTGGATTCGTAAAAAACGTAAGGGAAGAACGTCATTATTCGCGGTAAGTCTTTATCAAGCGGGCCGATTACAATGTGACTTGATATTTTATTGGATGTTAAAATGCAAATGACATTGTGATACGTAACGTCGAGGAATTGATACGACAGCGATGATTTATAATTAAAAAAACAGGCTCATAGTTTTTTTTTCTATCTATGAGCAGATTCGACAAATCGTGAAAATTATTGTGGATAATTATTACAATTAATGCATTTACGAGAATCGGTAATTATTACATTATTATAACTATTAGTACTATTGCAATTGTAAATCCTAATGTAATAAAAGAAAACGTTAATGTCACGAAGGAATGACTGAGTTGAATATAGATATGGGGAAAAAATAAAGTCGGAGAGAATCAAAATGTGAATGCGTGTGTTTTTAATCGCAAGCGAGTGATGAACGATGAGAGTTTAGCCAAATAATTATTAGCACAAATACACCTTTTATTACTACATGTGATTCAGACATACTTTTGTTGTTAACGAGCGAAAGTTTATTTGACATTCGTTAGTTTTTTATACTACAATTATTTTTGTAAGGAAGTTGAAAAAAAGAAATGTAATCAAATGAACATTTTTTTGTTGAAACATGAAACGTGAATTTATTAATAAGTGGTGTATTTACATTTCTAAATACAGTCATTGATGTTCGTTCGATTATATAAATACATAACGAACGTCGTCGTCGTTAACGAGTGAGGATACAACTGTGTAGTTCTATCCTAAATGTTAAATGTAAAATTACGTTACGTATGCATTGATAGTATGTAAATGTATTACATTTAGTCTAAGAAGAAATCGATAAAATAAGACAGCGAACAGACGCTACTTTGAAATTTTGTACTTTAAGTGTACCTGCAAATAAAATTTGTGCATTGTCTTCAGTTTAACCGGGGTATATGGATAAATGAAAAGTTTTTATTATTTCATTTCTTTTTCTTATTTGAGTCTAAAAATTGAAGCTTTATTTTAAATATTTTCTTTGAAATTATAAGCGCTATTACGTGAAAATACAAAATTGATGGTTTAAACAAAACGTTGTTAATGTACGTATATGGTGACGATTCTTTAGTAATATGTACAAAAGCTATTTTTCGGTTGATCCCTAATAAATGGATTCTTATGAAAACAATCTGAAAGTAAAGTAGCTTTCGAATTAGATATAATATAATGAATGTTACATTCAAAGAAAAAATAGAACTATAAAATATAGCGCATCTATAAGAAAAATTACAATTTTTATCACGTAATGACAAGTTTATTGTCAAGTTTGGCTGATCCTGATTTTTTTAAGATTATAATAAAAAAATACTTTGATAAATAATTCAAAATTTTTATCGCAAAGTTGCCGGTGTAAAAGATAAAATTTTGGTCACTGCCATCAAAATATTTGTAATTCTCAATGTTTTTGAAAAATTTTATTAGACTGACTGTTACTTTTATTACATATTCTACAGGATGATTTCTTTGAACAAAAAAAAAACAGCGCTTAAAAATGTGTACACCATTTTGTGATTTTACAAGGTTTCTATACCATGTATTACAGATAAAAAAAATCTTTATCTTGAAAGATCATTGATAAAAAATAAAAAGATAATGTACATACATAAAAACGTTTACTTTGAAATTTTATGTATGTTTATGCTTATTTTTTTAACATCATCAAAAATAAGAAAAAAAGACGCATAATGAGTAAAGAACGAACTGCTCGTTCCTGTAAGTTATATCTATCATATCGTCATACTTTCTTATTACGATTAATATATTATCAAATTAACTATAGTAGTTAAGACGACGAAATCTAAAATCAATAATGAAAATTTTAATGATAAATATCAGTTATGATACATGTAATATGAGACATCGAATAACAGACCGATGTCTCAGCTTCTAGACGAACATTAAATAAAATAAAAAAATCCATCATAAAGAGAAAAATCATGTGCCTGTAGCATGGTGAGCTCCGTATTAGAAGCATCATGCGTCAATACTTAACGAGAGTCCCGTATTGAAATACCGGGGCCGCTGCTCGAGCTTTGACCTCTTGGCAACAGTAGCAAGCACATTTTTAACTTTTTTCATTATTATACTTCCGTTAGTGCAATTTTAACAATATTGTCATGTTTTATGTAATTTTTCTTCCTTTAGCCAAGGCGAATATCAATGGTAATAAATCATGAATATATATTAATATTATTTGAAGCGTATATAATGAAAAATCAATACAAATATTTGCGTGCGTTCCTGAATTTCGTTTAATTCAATATCGTTAATTCGTCGGCAATTGAAAATTTTGACAATCGTACTTTTTTACAAATAATGCATGTGGCAAAAAGAAGACGTTTTGTAAAATATACTTTTCGTCAATATAAAAAAAAATTAACAGTAATACGGAAACTTTTGTAAAAACGAATCACATGAAAAATGATATACCGAACTTTTTACAAATTTTTATGTTTCTACGAAATAATCTTTCGCTTACGACTGCCAAACTAAACATAATGAATTCAATAAAATTTTCGAATTAATACTACGAGACTGATCAATGATGTTCAACGCATCGCGATCTACGTTAAAATTGTCCAAGAATATCGAAAAATCTAAATAAGCGTTTTGAATGTAAAGGTTTGTTATTTCAGCGTGCAACTTGCGCATGATAAGCTAAGAATAATATCACGAGAGCATACGTCGACTGCCAGCAGACTACGGAAAAATGATTTTTTCTTATTGAAAGAGAATAAGAGACATGGAAAATGTCTTCCGATAACATACACTGAAGCTACACAAATAAGCGTCTTGGCACTCGAGTTTCACGTCAGAGTGCAGTACTCTTGTTTGCTCTTCTTAATGTCTCGATATATATATATAAAATATATATGCATGCATATATAGAATGGCATTTCTAGAGCAATATATGCAGTCTTTGTACATCTACTGCCCGTGTATATCTACATACATGTATGTACACGCACGTGTACGTACGTATACATGCATCGTGTATAAATATGTACTACTTAAATATACACAATACGGTATGTTATGAAATAAAACGAAAAAAATCTCATTTATTGAGATATGCAAGTTGTAAGCTAAATGAAATTTGCAACAATATACGATCTTTTATTTAGATGTAAATAATAACTAACATGCTATTCTAAAAATGCTACGTTTTCCTACTCCTTTATGCCTTAAACGTAATAAAGTATTTATAATCAGTGTAAATTTTTAAAAAAGCTGTCCTTTTTGCAAATTTTTTCGTATTTCATTTTTCAAGAGTCATCTTTTATGATTCATTGAGTTTCGAGTATTTTGAAATTAAAGCCACATTGAATTTTATTTGTTTTTTGCAAGGTAATGAAAAAAAGCTTTCGTAATAATTATTTTTACGCTACAACATTTGGAATTATATTATTTTCGTATTATCCATTCGCTACACACAGAATCGTAATGTTTTAATTTATTGCACTATTATTGCAAAATACAGTACTTTTTGTTTTTAACAGATTAATTTCAATAGCGAGAGTACGTCTTTTTATTTTCCAATTTGTTTTCCAATTTCTACAATGTTACATAAAAAAGAAAATTCAATTTTGTTTGTTTTTTTTCCAAAAAAATAACAACGATACAATTTTGCATTTTTATACGCGTGTATCGTAAGTTCCAAGAGAACCGATAAAAAAGAAAAGCAATAGCACGGCAAAAAAAACAGCAATGGCATAATTCTAAATATAGATAGGATTGCTAAGTTGCAGTAGCCGACGCCTCTTTAAATGCTGAACCAAGGATAGCAGCCAGTCTGTTTTCCCCCTTTCTCTTCCTGTCCCGAATTTCTCACTTCTCTCTCTCTCTCTCTTACTTTATTCCTTCTTCGCTTTAGCTTAGCTTCAGTTTAAAGCATCGCGAGAGTAAAGAGAACGAGAGTGGAGGGAGAAAGAAAGACTTAAAAGTTGACAAGGTCGGCCCCATTAATCGACGGTATGAGGGTCCACGTGTCGTGTGACGCAGTCGACAGCCGCCGTGACGTCATTGTCTCTGTGACCCATCGCGGTGGGAATTCGGCTGCCATCGCGTGGCAAGTTTGGTCAACTATTTCAGGCGAACCTACCTTCTGTATCGGCCTCGACTGCGCGTCAAAGCTTGGCTCGACTGACGAACAGATGGAGTTCTTGTGCTTTTGCCTTAACACGTTTATCGTGTAGTTTTGTCAGACTTTTATTTACTACGATATAATTTTTACAAAATATTAAAATTAAAAAGTTTACCAGCCAAGTTTTGACTTTCGCTCTGAATGACAGTGCAATGCAAAAATATTTTTCTAATCGTCAATGTTTTTATTAAATGGATATACTTCCAGAGATAAACGAGACGAAAGAGCCATTATTTAACCAGCCCTTATAAAAGTTGTTTAATAGCCAAGTATTTTGTATCAACCGTCCAGAGTTTCCATAGAATAGAAGTGACTTTCTCTATATTAAGTTTTAATTAAAACTTTAGATGAAACTTTTAACTTGAACGCTAATTTGACTACGTTAGGCTCTTACAATGCTCGCAGTATACGAAGGTGACGTGCACCTACTTATAATCCTTTAAACATTATTATCATAAATTTTTCTCAGACAACCTGCAATATGTATCTTCTTAAGATAAAATATAAACTTAAGTAATTTTCTACCAACAACGTTTTATTATAGAAAAGAAATCCACAAAGAAAAAAATAACATTACCGAGTAAGTTCAAATACCCCTCCAAAAATACCTCCCAGCGTACAAGATCTAAATTGACAGTCTCTCCGAATAGCAAGAGTGTACGTTCCACCGAAAACCTTGCACTTTTTCCCCCTGTAGCAGCAAATAGAGCAGCACTTATTCGGTGAATCACTGCTGGAGAGAGAGAGAGAGAGAGAGAGAGAGAGAGAGAGAGAGAGAGAGAGAGAGAGTAGTTCTTAGGACCTCTGACTCACTGGAAGAACGTCTTACGTTTGCTGCAGCCAAGGTCTCGATAACAGTAAAGCCCACTTTGGTGTGTGCAATCAACTGCGGAATACTACTCACGTTTAACTGCTACGTCAGAGAGCAGGACAATTAACGTTTTCCCGCAGCATCTCTCGTTATTTGAGGATCTTGATAAATATCGTGTCGCCTCAAAGACAAAGTTGTTTCGAGTACTTTTAACCATACGAAAAATACAAATAAAATTGATTATTTTTAGGCACAAATGTCTCGTACCGTTTATCTTTGGTTCTTTACACAGATTCACATAAAGAATTTCAGAGGATTTTGGTTTAGTAGGTACGATATATCTATTGATGTCCCAACGCCAAGCTAAGTTTACACTAGTTTTGCGCATAGTTCGAGTGGCATCGGTACTAAATATCACTTTCCAACAAAATGAAACCTCCAGCTGCGCGCCAAAGTTTCGATAAATCGCAAATTAACCGATGGAAGTCCATACCTCCGCTACCTTACTCCACCCTCAGCGGAATCTATCGACGACATGGCAATGCGACTTTCGTCACAGTACTGCTTATATCTCCGCGTGAATTTGAAAAAAAATAAACGTAGAATCGATACTTTTCTCTCGTGCGAATTCAAAGACGCGTTCGACATCAGTTTATCCCTATTGTCCCAGTCAATTTTATTATCGTCATTATTTTCACTTGCACGCAGACACGCCGTAAAATCTTTATCGACTTCCAGTGCTTTATTCAATTTAGAATAGCAAAGACACACGCGCTGAGTTTGTTTTTTTTTCGAAACAGCTCACAATAAGTCGTAAGGAAATTCTCTATAATGAAACTCAACTCAATAGCCAAACAAAAACTCGCACGCTTAGACCAGCTTGATCATTGTTGCCGATTAATCGTTTTTTTCTCTTCATTCAAAACCAAGTTACAAAGAGAGAATAAGGAGAGAGAGAGAGAGTTTTGGCAAAGGAAGCCACGAACAAGCAGTGGGCATCTCGGATTGGTCAGACAGCCAATGGCTCTCTCTCGCAGCAAGCGCGTGGAGTTGAGCTTTGCCTTTATATGTGTACACCAGTCCAAGGGCGTACACACGTGCGCACTCGGAGCTCTCTCTACGCAGCCGAGGATCCCGGGGATAGCCCGCTCTCTCTCGACTCCACTGACGGGGATAAATTATATCTCGCTGGCCCATTTGCATGCTCGCCCGAACCTCCTCCTCCTCCAGCTTCGAAGAGGGAAGGAGGTAGAAGCGCGGGACTTGGCGCTCTTCTCGCTTACACGTCACGCGGGAACCTCTCTCTCTCTCTCTCTTGCTGTGCGACTCTGTTTCGCTTGCTTGGCCTCGCCCCGGCGGATTTACTCGGGCGAGGCGAGGCGAAATTTTTGATCGGATCGACTTCGTATTTAGTTGGGGCGTTTGCGCGCCCGGCCTCTTCCCCGCAACCAACCACTCTCCCTCCCCCCCCCCTCGAGCCGCGCGACTCCGAGATCGGGCAGGCTCGCGCTGAATTTCAATGCGAACCCGATCTAAATTTCTTAGGCAGCGGTGGCTCTCCTCTCTCTCTCTCTCTCTCTCTCTCTCTCTCTCTCTCTCTCTCTCTCTCGCTTTTGGATGTGTGCTATTTTGCCGGAGAAATGTTTGCCGGCTTTTGGGAGAGTGAGAGAGCGCACGAAGTGTATTTATGTATCTACCCGAAAGTTCTTACGCGGTGAAAATTTGATTTTATCGACTTGGAAGCTCAAAACTTTCGATTCTATGCCGTTCGCGGGTCTAGACTAGTTTTATTTTTCCTTCTGTCCTCCTTATTTTTTTTTTGTTGTTGCGTTCTTGTCGCTGCAAAAACGTCGTGACTCTTTGATTTTGTTTCGTTGGCTTAAGCAACCTTACTCCGACAGCCGTATATTTTCCCAGCAAGAAATATCGAGCTTCTCGAAAGCCTCGATTTTTATATATACGCCTGCCGCACAAAATAGATCGACCTTCAATTATGTATTTTCCAAAACCAACGAAATGTTTCGCACTCTTATCACGGCGCCAGAGATCCAACATGATCCATTAGCTCTCCCATTGCATCCCCAAAAAGTCAACGCACATATATTTCGAGGCAAATGCAACATTGACGAAAGACTCGGCATAAATTTCATTTCGTAACGTTAGTACGCCAATAGCAGGTGGAAAAGAGAGAGAGAGAAAGATTGTCGATCGTTCATCCGAAACATTTATCACGCCTCGATGGAAAAATAATTCTTCGACGTTGGAAAAATGCATTTTTGCGGAGGCGCCCTCTCGGCCCGACAGAGAGGCCGATTCCACCAGTCGTTTGGACATTCCAAACGCGCGCGCCCGCGCAACCCGGAGAAAACGGCCTCTTGGCTTTCCCGTCGCTCTCGCCCAGACTTTCCCGTCACGTTTCGCGCGACACTCCGACAATGTTGCGCCTTGCCCTCCCCTCAGCCCATGCCCGAAAACCCCGTTTTCCTTGCTCTCGCTGCGCTGCGCCTGCCGGCCGATCTTTTTAGGTCGACTCCGTGATGTTTGCTCGCCGAGACATTCTAATTTTCCAGTCGAATTGCGATTGTTTATTTATTAATGTCCACCTTCCCCCTTTTTTCCTCTCTTCGCGGTTTTATTTTTCTCTCCAATTTTTTTTTGTTTGGGTGCTATATCGTCGGTGCCTTTTTAATATCGAAAAAAATGGGACGTTTCGTTGAAGGGGATACGCGGATTGTGAAGGAGTCGGATGCGTATTATTAAAGAGGCGAAACAATTTTTTGGAAATGCTCTCACTCTGTCTTTTGCTACTTACAATAGTGGGTATACGTTTTCAAATATGCAAGTGAAAGGGAGCAACATTTTTTTAGACGCGTATTGAATAAACCTGGCGAGGGAGGAGGGGCCGCGGCTTTTCATTTGGATATTCATAACAAAAAGTAATTTGACATATTTAGGCAAGGCTGGATAAGCGAAATGAGAATTTTTTTTTCATTACGTTAATGTAAAAGCATAATTTCATCAGTGCACTCGGTTCAATTTTAAAGACAATTATTTAAGCGTTAATTAACATGCTTGCCCTGCAATTAAATATTACATTTTTTGAAAATTTTTCAGTTGTCTTGATGAATAAAAAAAAAGCTGAATATAAATTACAAAAAAATGGATGAAAAGAATGAATAAGTTCAAAATAAAAAATTTTAAGTGTATTTTTTTAAATACACGAAAAAGTGAGTGAACAGTAAAAGCAGAGAGGAAAGAAAATAAAAAATAAGGGAAGGGGAAATATAGTAAGTAAAATTAAAGTTATAAAAAATAATGACTGAATAGAAAGACGTGAAAGAGCATGAATAAGCAAATAAGTACAAAACTAAAATAGTCGAGCTAAAATACACGCCGAAAATCTCTTCTCGCTAAAAATGAAGTGAATTTTGAAAAATGCTCAAATGAATTCCTTGATGCTAATGTACAGCAGTGGAAATAACAATGGTACGTAAATTTTGTGAAAAATCCGAGATAAATACGTAATATTATGCAAAATGTACACGCCTCGATACGAGGATAAATGAATTTTTCGACAAATATCAAACGACACTTTAAGACGCACATCCACCGAAGAGACTAGAGTACGTTTTTCAAAAGACTGCGTCAATAAAGTATCAATACTATCCAGAAACTCAGCCCGGTTCATTTGAAACATTAAATAAACTGTTTAAGGAGGTTGTTTCATGAGAAAATCAATAAAGGACGGAAGCGCGTCGAAGGAAACACGTCGTTGGTTTTAGAGAACAACGAGCGTTGGTCGTGAGAGCAAGGTAAAAGGAGCATGTGCTTTACGCGCGCTCGAGAGAGAAAGAAGGAATAAGGCAAGGCGCGAGGCCAAGGCGCGTCATTTTCGGCCGTAGCAAGAGAGAGAGAGAGAGAGAGAGAGAGAGAGAGAGAGGGGGGCCGGGACTGCAGTGCAGCAAAGTGCATTCCCGAGCCTAGGAGCGCATCTGCGACCCCGTCGACGGCAGCTGCCCATTCGCGGCATTTATTATTCAGGCGTAGCGAGAGGTCGCGGCGCGCCAGGCGAAAAAGCCAAGGGCCAGAAGGAGAGAGAGAGAGAGACTCGCGCTGCGGGGGCCGCTCCCCTGCAAATAGAACGTCGGCACAGCGCTACAACGGAGCTTTGTGTCGCATAGAGCCAGAAAAACGGGACGGAGGTCCCCCCCCCCCCCCCCCCCAGACGACGACAAAAAAACGCTCCAGCCTCAACGCTTTCGTCTGTAAGTAGAAAGAGAGAGCAGTGCAGGTGAGACTGAAAAAATCATGGCTGCGGGAAAGTTTCAGAGCATCGTTACCGCCCCTAACACCCAGCGATTACGCTTCGGTGTGTGCTTACTCTCTCTCTCTCTCTCTCTCTCTCTCTCTCTCTCTCTGCGTTACGGGCGTTCGTAAAATGTTTGCGTTATACGTCGACGTTGAACACCTGCAGCGTCTCGTGGCGATGCATTATTTTTTTTTATTTACCTAACCATGTATAGGTGTCTCTCTCTCTCTCTCTCTCTCTCTCTCTCTCTCTCGGTAAGTGCAATAGCTGGGAAATATATCGCGTTGTTAAATTGAAAGTGGATTTTTCATTTTATCCGCCGGCGCTTATATGAGCGAGCCTGCAGAAGAGCCGGCTATGTGTGCTCGCTCATGATTTTTACATTGCGTTACGATACTGTGAAATTTCTTTTTTAATTTCGCCAAAGTTTATGTCTTGGGCGTATATCGATTTACATTCATTTCAGCGGGAACGTCGATAGCAATAGATTCCGATGAAATTAAAGTGTGGCTGAGAGGTGCTTTGAAAAGAAACTCGCGTATACGTATAGATGTGCATATATTGCTATCTACAGATCCACGTCATCGATAATACAAGCTTTTGCTCGAGATGTAAAGGGAGAAAAAAACGACGAAGAAACGAGAGCTGCACAGTCGGAATACGCATTTGCGCGCCACGTGCTTTTTTCCTCTCTCTCTCTCTCTCTCTCTCACTCTTTGGTGTACTCTCGCGCGATTCCGAAGAGCTCGCGAGTAACCGAAAGCCACTCAGGCGCAAAGAGGCCGACGGAAAATTCGAAGCTGCGAAAAAGGCTCGCTTTCCTTACCCTTTCGCGCGTAGGCGGAGCTTTTCCCTCGTGATTTTTGCCTGTTAAACGACAACGACTCGCGCAGTACAGCAGCGCTCTCGCAAGAATAATTATCGATAAAAACCAGCTCTGCTTAGGCATACGTACGTCTCGGGATTTTCTAGGCGAACGACTGGCCTTCATTTCTTACGGGAAAATCTGCAACGCAGAAAATGACATCATTATTCCAGGCGAGCGCGCGCTTGCCTCTCACCGGCCCGAACGAGCTCGGCAGAAAAATTTTCTCGCCGATCGCCGAGAGAGGCTACAAAGAATACTTCATTTTGAATGTCGCCTTGCTCTCTCGCCGCGTAGGCTGCGCGCACGCGCCAACTATTCTCCGGAGCTTTCGCAAGCTCTCTCTCTCTCTCTCTCTCTGCGCTGCAGACGCGATCTCTGGTATTCCGTGATCGTCCGTCGCCGACGCCACTGTCGTCGCCCGTAGAGATGGTTTATTTAATAACGGAAATCAGACTGCCGCTGCCAGAGTGCGCGCGGCCAAGGAGCCTTTCCGATAATGATATTCTCCCCCGATGAATGGCACGGAATCAATCCGATCCGCCTCGAGCTTCTCTCTCTCCTTTTCTCGTTTTGTGCCTCCTGATTCTTATACTCTTTTCCTTCAGCCTTTCTTATCTCTCTCCTTTTTTTTGCTTTTTCAAAGCTTATAAAGCTCCCTATCCTTCCCGTTGGGATTTTTTACTAAATTTATTTAAATAACTGACCTCGCGATTCACACGATCTGGAAAAAAAATGAAATAAATTCAAGTTCTACGTTATACAATGTCACAAAGAGGAAAACCATAAAACACTGACCTGATTCCCCTAACAAGCATCCGATTCGTTCTCCAAGATTGAAATTCATTACATTACAACTTGAACTAATCCTTTGGATAGACTCCAACGACAAGCAGGAGGGCAGAGTCTACCCTCAAATTTTCCGCAAAGTCGACGAAATTTTCTCCGAATCAATTTTAGGTAACGGTTCTTCGCGCCTCGAGACGCTCCCCTCACTTCCCCTTGACAACTTCGCGAAAACTTCAAAGAGCCTGCGGGAGGGAGTGGGGAGAGCCAAGTTCTCTCTCTCTCTCTCTCTCTCTCTCTCTCTCTCTCAAAGAATCCTTCAATCGGTGACTCCTCTCCGGGTGCTCAAATCGACAAGCCGACTGTAACGAAAATTCCTCTGTCTTTACAGTGGCAAGTCGACTCTCTGGGCCGACTTGTTCGCCTCCCCCTCCCCTGCGCAAACGTAGTGTAAAATGAGCGAATTAGCGGGTAAAGCGCGATGCCGGCCTGGGCAGGAAGACCGGCCGCGCAAAGTTTATCGAACTCGCGTCGCTTGCGCATTTAATCGCCCGTGAATGCGGCCTGTCCCGGGCGAGAGTGCAAGCACAACCGCCGGCTGCATTCCTATCGCCGCGCGCTTCCAGCCCGGCGAGAGAGCTCCGAGGAAATTCGATCTGGCTGGCCGTCACTTCTCCGCCTACCGCCCCCGGGATCGTTAGCTTCGCTCTCTCTCTCTCTCTCTCTCTCTCTCTCTCTCTCTCACTCTAGCGATGCTCTTCGATAGAGGAAGAGAGAGAGAGAGAGAATTAAACCAGCACGGCCGGCTGGACTCTGTAAATGACGCCCCGGCGTTTCCTCCTTCGGAGAAATGTTGACGCGCCCGCTCCAAGGCGACGTTAGCTTCGCTTCATCCGCTTGAGTTTATTCAAAGAGAACCCGCCCCCCCGCTCCTCAGGCTCTCGCTTGCTGTCCGGCAACTCCCTCTCTCTTTGCTTGTCGACCCTCGACCCGAACAAGTTTCGGTAATTACATTTATGCTTTGGCGATTAATTAGTCAACGATGTTTCGGATTATTACTCTCGGACGTTAAATACAGGAATAGCGAGTGGGTTGCGCTAAAGTCAGTTCAACTAACTCGACCACTGCATAATATCATCGTGCGGTTGTACGAGTGTGCTGTGTTTCAAGAGCACTTTATTATTTTCAAACGACTTCTTATCTTCCTACGCATTGTTCATACGAAGAATAGTGAAACCTTTAAAGTTTAAGTAGAAATGATCAATATATGGTCAGACGGCGCGTAAATAGCGACGCATTAATATTTTGCAGGCAAATCTCTCGTCAAATTTTAAATATTCACGCACGGCACGGCGTTCGCAGTAGGATTACTCGCCTGTAGCCTCTTAAATTGACACCGTGGCCAACCTCACGTGTCCTAAGCCTTATATGAATAGCGTCCGCGGCTTATAACAAAATTTAATCTTATATATTTTGAATCTTCCCCTCGCCGCCCGTCCGTACAAGTAAAATTAAACGTTGATTATGCAAGTTGTTGCCGGCGCTAAAGCGCTAAGTCTTAGCCGTATTTATGACTAAACTATTAAACTATGCAAATTTGCATATACGCCGGGGCGCGCGCGCGCGCGCGCGCGCAAATACAGGAGAGAAGGCGGAAGACGAGGCCAGCGCGCAGTTTCTTAAGCCGCAATGAGTTGGGATTTCCGCTGAGTTTCTCTACCTTCACCTGCCTTGCCATTTTCGTTTCTATATCTTGCCTGCTTCTCTCTCCTTCCTCTTTCCCCTATCTCCGGCGTACATCTAGTTCGCGTTGTACACTCTCGGATTTACAAGGTCTTACTTGGGAACGGCAGTTTTCCACTTATCCGCGAGATAATGCGCGCACGCGCGTATCGAAATATATACACGGTAAGCTTAAGAGAGCAATAGATGCACATAGATCCGGAGAGATAGGGATATATTTACGTATACATGTTTCCCAATTTAGTTTCCATTAGAGGCTACAGCGCGCGCTCGCGGCGACTTTCCAATTAGCTGAAATATTCAATGAACGAGAAAATAGAGGCACTTATTTTAAGACCTAATTGTTGGTGGAATGTCGACGAGAATAAAAAGAAACTACTAATGAAAATTGTCCAAGCACTTCCGAGCAAACGGACATTGAAATCCACTTTGGTAAGTGCATTCTCTTCCCAAAATCGACGTCTCATCGGAACTTGAAACTTGCGTGGCTTTAAAGCGTTTCGAATCATCGAACTACACTCGAATACTTCATTACGACGTAAGCGTGACTCGGTTGAAGCCAAAGTACGAAAGTTGGGACGTGTGTGTGTGTGTGCCGGTGCAACTATTTTGAGCGTCGCAGGGCGAAACTTTAAAACAATAATCGAGAGTAGGATGCCGTTAACAATGGAGCAATTAGCCGAGAGCACGGGGGAGTTAATCCTCTCCCCCCCCGACTGCCGAACAAACTTACCGCAGCCACGCGTGACTGAGCGTTGCGCACTCTGTCGGGACACCTGGCATAAAGGAGACAAGACTGCGAAATGATCGCCGATCGAGTGTGAGCTAATCGATTGCACGAATTTGAATGGGCACATTGACTAAAAACATTCGGATGCACCGTTATCATAGAAGTTTCGTTTGATTCATTTATACTACGCGGACGTTAAGCCAAAATATTGTCAAACTATAATAACGAGAGCGCACAGTCGCGACCCCCAACGTCCGAGCTATTCCGCGCACCGGAAACGCCTTTGCCCTCGATATTCTCGTTAAAAATAAACGCATCATTAACATCGCGCGCGCTCATAGTCATCCAGCCGCTACAACGAGCCCCGCAGCGAGGCCTAATAACGGCCCTCGGCAAATACTCGGGGTCCCCGAGACACGACACTACGAGGGAGTAATAAAGAATAAAAAAAAAGGTCCAGCTCGATAAATCAGAAAGAGGGAAGGCGGTGCGCGGGGGGGGGGGG
>JAPYYQ010003217.1:0-12560 GCA_030522585.1 Anagyrus pseudococci | reverse complement strand
ATATATATATATATATATATATATATATATATATATATATATATATACTTTTACAGATAAATCGTGTGAAATATTATAGTAGTTATATATATAATTAATGTTACGCGAAAAAAAAAACAGAAAATTGTATTCTACACGTTTTCAGAAGAATAATAAAGCGAGCGATTGGCAGAGGGTCGATAAGAGAGAGAGAGAGGAAATGTTTATACAAAAGGAATTAACCCGTGCGAAAACTTGATGTGCGTATCTGTACGGAAAGTTTATTTTTTAGCGACTCGAGAGTCGAATAAGTGAAAAATAATCGAGCGAAAACAAAAAAATATATATATAAATATATACAACAATCCAGTTGGCGACAAAGACTTACTCGAGGGCTGAAAATTTTCTTCTTGTTTTGAGACGTATTTGCTCTCGTGAAATGATGTAGCGGGAATTCCGGTATTTTCTAGTCGCTCGAAAGCTCTTTGATATTGAACATTTTTGATCCTCGATATGGCGATGATCAAAATTCGGACTGAGCTTGGTCAATTTTTGTAAAGAGGAAGCAGTGCGTGTCAGTAATACATCGTCAGCATTTATATTAAACAACAACAAAAATATGATATTTCTTAAACCTTCCACTACGTATAACAGACTGTAAAATTTTTATTAAAAGTTAATAATGTATTCGTGTGTTTCTCTTTGAATATCCCTTTCTAACTTTTCTCATCATTTATTACTTTCACAAACCAAATTTTTAAAAACTGTATTATTTTATACTTGAATTTCCAGAAAACTTCATTTAAAAATATTTTCTAAAAAAATACCTACTTGAACAAGGTTGCAAATCAGGAAAGCTCACATTATTAGACGAAAATTTAGAAAACAGAAGATAACGAATAAAGTAAATAGCCAACTTAATATAAAACGTGTACTTTTATTAAGATTCATATTCAATGACAAAGTAAAATCTTATTATTTTCGTACGTTATGGTTTATTATACGACACATAATAACTTAGCTTTTAAAAAACACTTTTATTCCGTCAGAAATATCACATTGAAAGTTTCTTCAAATAAAACATAGCCACCTTATACATGTAATGTGTAGACCACTACATATCTCGCTCGTCTTCGTCAATTAACCTAAGTAACAATATTTCTTTTAATGTTTCAGTTACCTAACTTTATCATGTTAAAAATCCAAGTTTGTATTTACAAGTATGTGATATCTTAAAAACTACGCGTGTACGTGCGCACACGTTTATAAAGTGTCGATTTTGAAGTAAATGACACATTAACAATGGCTTACAAGTCGATTATTACAAATTGTGCCAATAGCTTTCTTTAAATAAGAGTAATCAGTTCTATGTCTTTTTTTTTACGATGCACTTACGCAAACCTAATCTATAATATTGAATAATAAGCATATTCACGGAATACATCGAGGATACGAGGATTACGAACAGACAAGAATCGCAGTACGATGTAAAATATATTCTTACAGGAATTTATTTTCGTGCTTACCTAAAGTTTGTTTGTTTGTTTGTCTCTTTTTTTATAAACATTTGTACTTTGTAATCGCCGGTACTGAATTCATGGGTAAGATCCGTCGTTGGATACTTTGAGATATTATTTCGTAAACCGTTATCCTCGCGCAAACTTCTACCACGATCATTTCAGACTTTTACACCTAAAAAATTCGTTTGATAATCCTTGCGCTTGTATTTTTATTACAACTAATTAAAACTACGAATCTTGTTGCTGCAGTTTCGACAAGTCGGTTTGTCTTGATTATGAAAATTTTACTTATTGTATCACATCCCACTTTTTTTTAACGATTTTCCAATCGTTATTTTGTTTCTGTACATAAAGATAAACGATACGTAAGTTCCAATAACATCAATTTTTTCTTATAGATCGATGAGTTCGTAAATCCTGTACATTATTTTCATCGATCATTTTCGTAAATTTTCAAGTAATGATCACTAAAAATTATATCTAAACGCTTTTGAACTGAATTAAAATTTATGAATAATTGATAAAGAAATGTTCAACGACATAAATCAAAATTGAAGTTATAAATAAAGTCGAATAATCGAGAAAAAAAATCGTACAATTATCATCAAAAGATGAATATATCAGCATTATTGAAATTTATTTTTCACTTTTTCCAAATAATGAATAGATAAAACTTTAAATTGGTTATTAAAGCGATGAAAATAAAATAAAAAATGAAAGTTATGTTTATCTGATATTGAATAGATAGAAATAGGGCAAATTCGGCTAAACAACTGAAAATAAAATGTGAATCAAGGTATAATATATACTACTAACGTTTGATCTTAATTACTGAAAGAGAGTCGTTCATTCAATAGTGATCTTGGACAGACTTCCTGATGGATTAATGATTGAAATTTAAAATTATGAATCAAAATTATAATGTAAAACATTTAAATATTAATATTAAAAAAAGTATATTATTAAAAAAAATGTTAATTATGAAAAATGATGTTAAAAAATTTTTTTTTTAATTTAAATAAAATGTAACTAATTTTTAACTTTAATTTAAATAGGCATTGTGCTTATTTAGAATTGATAAGAGTTCTATTTTTAAATAAACTATTTGTTATGCTCTAAAATAAAAAAAGTAAGTCTTAGAAGACCTTAATGGTAATAATCTAATATACTTTTACAGTCAAAAGTACATTCTTATGAAATTTCGATAAAAATCAAAAGACGCAAAATTACATAATCTGATTGTTGAGTTACATGTTACTGAATATAAAACATGTAACTTTAACTTAGTACCACAGCCAATAAAGACAGGTATTACACATTAGATTGTGTTTTACAAAAGAGCATACATGAAAACTGATCACATGGACCGATTTGTTATCTGTAATATAACTGACGTTAGTGTCAATTATTGAATGCAGGTGTCATGTTAGCACTCGAAAAAGCTTATGCATTGGCAATAAAAAAACTAATAATAATATTCTCCTGCCTGCAATGGTTGCGCACAACAAAAAAGTTGTAATTTATTTGTTAGTGGTCCAACCTCTCCATATTGAAACAATACTCGCCGCTGCACTGGTTACTAAACCTCCGGCTACGCTTTGATTCACTTGCGCGTTAGATGTCTGCTGGGTAGCCATTGCACCAGGCGGTATGGGAATGTCCATTTCTGGACAAGCTATGTTTGGAACCTTAAAAGAAAAGACAAATATTTATTCGTAAAAAGGAAAGAAAAAAGAGTAAATTAAACAGCTAGTTTTATATTTACCGCTTCCCACCCCCAATTAATGGCATCTTCATCTTCATCCGATATAGAACCATCACGGTTTTCTAGATCGGGAATTAATTTACTGTACAAACGTGCCACAATACTTGGGTCGATTTCTATAGGTCCAATTCTATAATGAATCGTAAAAAACTTAATTGTAAGAAAATATGATAATTTTAAAAGAAAGTGGTAAACAAAGTACATACCTTCCTAAATCGCTAATTTCAGTATCTAATAAGTGCATCAAATTTTGCAAAGTGTGTTTTGGATGCAAAAGTGATGGTTTAGTATGTTGTGTAAGACATAAATATAAAATATTACTATTAAGCCTTGCTACTTTTCTAGAAAATTTTTGATCTGACATTTCACTTCCATAAAATTCGCTATAACATACAAAATTAAAAATTTTTATATAGTTCATCACTTATTCGGTTTTTAAACAAATGATTATTATTAAATATCTTACCTATAAGCTAGTTTGTAAGGAAGTCGAAGATTTAAATAGTAAGCAAGAACATTAACAAGTTGAGTAGCATATGCCAAAGCTGCAGTAATATTGTGGGCTGGATTGCGCGTCACGTTTTCTTTGTTCACTGGTTCGTCTTTGTTACGGGCAACTGTTTAAAAGTGTTTATTAATATACGTTTTTATGTACATTTAAAATTAAAGTTTTAGATACTTACCCCAAAATGAGTAGGCACTGTAATCACCAGTTCCAGGTAAAGTTGGTTGAATAATACGATATTTTTCTTGTGTATTATTATTATTACTTGTTTTCTTGTAATGTTCTCCATCATTAACCCACTTTCCTCGCACATATGACATATTTAAAGCATCAGCAAGAGCATAACTTACAAGATCTGTACTTTCAGATGGAGATTCTTCACTACTATCTGAACTGCAATTTAAAATTTTATTTTTAATGATTATTTCAGTAATGTAAAGTATATGAATTCAATAAATCACTTGTTTTAATTGTATAAACATCTTACTTTTCTGGAGTCTCAACTTTACTCAAAGGGAATATGTATTTTACTAATTGTTTTACTGCTTCTCTTATCACTTTTTTCAACTGCTGCTTTTTTCTTTCTACATTGTCTTTCTGCATTTGCTGTCTAGCTCTTACATCAAGAAGATATTTACGATTCTTTTCAATTTGTTCTTCATGCCTTGGTAATTTTAAAGTAACTTTTGTATTGTATTCTTTTAAAATTTTTAAACGTTGATGACCTATAAATTAAAGTACACTTTGATAAGATCATTTATATTGTTAAACTTGAGCATAAATAAATTGAATAATACCTTCAGTTATATTTTGTCTTGTTTTATTCTCTATGTGTTTTAGTAGTCTTACTCTTTCCTTACAGGCATTTATATCACATATCTATAAAACATATATATTTCATAAGTATTTTAAGAACAAAATAATACAACATCAGTAAAAAGAAATGTCAAGTTACCAGCTTATCACGTTGCTTATGTTTCTCAAGAGCTTTTGTACATCTTTCTTCTAATTGATTTCGAGCTGCTTTTAATCGTGTCAATCTTTGCTGCTTATCAATAAATCTGTAAAATATTATAGAAAATAACTAAAATTTTAGATACATAATTAAAGAAGCAGTTTATTAATTTTATCAAATTCATCTTGAAATAAAAGTACATAACACAATTCAATCAGAGCATGACCCATAAAGTTCTAAAAATAATTATGTCTTACATAAAGATAATAGTTAACATTTTAAACACAAGCCAGAATTTTGGTATATAAGATTTATAAGTATTAAGATGTAAAAACCCAATAAAAAGTGTATTTAAGAAATAAAAAAGAAATGTACAAATAAACAAGAGAAAAGAATTATTGCAGTTGTGTTGTTTTGCAACAAAGGCTGCACTAACAAACAGTAAAGCAAAGAATGACAACCGCCATTTAATTTTAGCGACAGCGCATTCTCAACAATAAACCTCGGATTTGCCAAACATAGTAAAGAAAAAAAAAACAACACATTCAAATTCTGTAGACGCAAGTCGGTACGTTCGTGCTCACCTTTCGGAGTAAACGGAGACGGAGTGTATGAAGTCCCCCCTCTGTACGCACTGCTTGCAGTAGAAGCTCCTGCGGCCGTTGTGGCAGAGCGGGCATTTAAGGAGGTTGATGGCCAGCCTATCGTCATCGTCGCCGTCCTCGGCCGACAGCTGAAAATCAGCGGGTGGCATGCAGCTGGAGCGCTCGGAGCTGCTCGAGCCCGCCATGGCCGTCACGGAGGAGCGGCGGACTGCTCCTCATGGACGCGCTTACAACGCTGGCGGCGCTCCTTATCGAGTCCGAGGAGGCGGAGTGGAGCAGTAGGAGAGACAGCGCTGCAGCACCGAGAGCCTCGCCGACGGCCTCGAGCAGTCTCTCGGGCGCTCGGCGACAGCTCCCCGACGCTCGGCTGGAACGCTCGGCCTCCCGTCTGCTGCTACCACTGTCACTCATCAGCTGATCCGTTATTTACTTGCTCTCGCGGTGCGCGCGCGGCGGCCGAGCGCATAATCCGCACACACAACACACGCACCAACTGCGGCAACCCGTCGCAACGAGCGCAGCTGAAACGACAACGAGCGCGCTCTCTTGCTCTCCCCTTCTCCGAGCCGCTGATTACTGGACGATAACGCTGCAGCAACAACACGGAGCGCGCGTCCCATCAACAACAACAACAACTCGGGGATGACACTGTGCTGTCTCCATCCAATTTATTAAATATCGCTCCGAGGATGCGTCGTTGACGGATACCTGTCGCTAAACGCACTGGCGCGCGCACACACTGCTCTCCTGGCGATTATCGCTTTGCGGCTGAGAAGAGCTGCATCGAGGCGAAAAGCAGCTGTGTGCACGACTGACTGCTGCGCCCCGAGAGACGACGACGACGACGACGACGCAGATCGCCGCTTGGCCTCGCTCGTTCTCTCTCTCTCCACTCTCTTTCTCTCTCTTTCTCCCCTCTTGACTTTCAACTTTCGACACTTGGCAGGGCGTTGCATTAGTGCACCCTGAAGAGACTTTGGCTTTGCTGCTCCTGAAACCTCGATGAGTCTTTATATGCTTTTTGCTTTGAGAGTAAAAACCATGCCTCTTCTGAACTTCACTTTAAATGCCCGATTTCTGAAACGTAGAAATATGGGCTGTTTAATTATTGCGTCTTACACATCTTTATACATATGTATGTGTAATCGCTTGTTTGATTCAACTTACGTTTATAAAAAATACACTAAATTATTTCGTTAGAGAATTGCTACATTATTAGTTGCGAATATTCGGAGACTCACATGTCTCTCCAGTTGAAATTGAAAAAGCACGCGACTTCAATGAAACGCAAAAAATCTAATGTACAACTTCATTTGTAACATTCAATAACATCTTTATTTGAGCAATAATTTTAATTCCAAACAAAATTGTTCAACGAATTCTCAAACCACTTCACCGATAAAAAAACTTCGTTATTCTAAAAAAGGCTTATTGCGTTTCCGATTGTATACACAAGGTTATATTTACATAATAAAAGCACCTGCAGACTATCAATTTCTCGACAATATCCCCGACGCCAATTAAAGAGTTAGAGATCGCGAAATTCCGCAAAGAAAAACAATAATAACAAAAACTTAATCATACCTTATTAATCAACAACACGCGTGACAAGTTAAGGCGCACTACTGGCACGATTTTCATAATTGCGTGTTATTTTTTCGTCTGGACATGTCGAAGAAAGAACAGCGCCTATGCGGCTGCTTCGATCCCGAGAACTGAGAGAGAAGTGATCGAAGCGTCGCCGCGTGCGCGTATCTCCTCGCTCATTGGCTCTCGCAAAACGCATTGGCCGTCTTTCTTGATTCGAATGAATGGCTCCGTTTCCTACTGCTCCGCGTAGTAGGGCAGAGTACCGATGCGGAGACCCAGTTTCTATAGGGATTTAATTAGACAAACATATTTAACAAGTGCTGTACTTTACTTTTTTTTTTTTAAAGAAAACGTTACTTTGTAGTCACAATTGCTCAGTTTACGAGACGATTGTTTCTGTTTTCAGCATAAAAGAAATTTTTCGGTTAGGCGGTAACAAGATAAAAATATAAAGCGAGCGATCAGACAATCGACTTAACCTATCCTGATAAATTTGAGGCAAAATGACTCAAAGTAAACAGAGTGGATTATTGTCGTGTTATCTTTGTTGATTATTGAAATGTACAGATTTAAAAAGAACACAGATTATTTTGTGTAAACTTTGGAGAATATGAGGGGCTTATGTTATACCTACAATAAGATGCCTGAAGAAGTTTGGAGTATAATGCTTGACCTTTACTGCAGTAATATGCAATAATGTGTCAATAATGCTATAAGTAATGTAGGGTTGTTAAGTAGGTCTTGTTACCATTAGCTAGTCTGATTTGTTTCAAACGAGACTGTTAAAAGGTTTCAAAAACCAAAAGCATTAGCATTCTATTCTAGCAATATTGCAATTTAATAGACTAGAAAAATTAACTATTTCTCAAGGAATTTAACTCTGTTAAACAAAACCTTTAAGAATATGTTGGGTTCGAAAAGACAGTCTTATAGTCGTTGTTTAATAAAAGCTTTAACAGCAGTATTTGGAGTTTTCTTTTTCTGTGAATATGTAATATATTATGTTGTTTTAATTCAGGTATATATATTTTATAATAAAGTATAATTTACTCTTGCATTTTTAAAAAAACACTATTTAATTCAATACTCAGTGCGGATGGCCAGTATTAGATCCACGCAAGGCTGATCCTAAAATACCAGTTCCTACTGCTGAGGAATCACCGATTACAGTTATGTTTTTGGCTGACACCCATCTTTTAGGATCAAGAAAAGGTCATTGGTATGATAAACTTAAAAGGTATAAATCCTTTCTTTTCAATAAATGTACATAAAACCAACTGAACATTTTTTAATTTTTGAATTTACTAATTACAGAGAATGGCAAATGTACAGAACTTTTCAAACTGCAATGAATATACATAAACCAGATGTTGTGTTTGTCTTAGGTAGATAACATTTTGTATATCTAATTAAAATATGCATAACAAGAATTTTAAATGTATTGAATTGCTTAGGTGACATTTTTGATGAGGGACAATGGTGTAGCTCAACAGAATTTGAAGCTTATGTAGCCAGATTTCATTCTATATTTTCTGTACCAAAAAAAACTCATCTCTATGTAGTAGCAGGAAACCATGACATGGGATTTCACTATGGTTCAATAATAATTATTTATTTATTGCCATCCAATTCATTCTACAGTCAATAATTTTACAATAATCTTAATACACTTTTCAGTTATAACACCACACTTGAACCAAAGATTTGTTAATGCTATGAATGCACCAAGTGTCAAAAGAGTCAGTATTAAAGGAAATCATTTTGTCTTAGTGAATAGTATGGCTTTGGAAGGAGATGGTTGCTCTCTATGTAGATCAACAGAAGTTTCTTTATACAAAATTAGCAGTATGATTTCTTAATATCAAAATAGTAATTTAATAACTAATAATTTTCAAAAATTAATTTTTAATAATTTGTAGAACATATAAAATGTGCCAAAGGCGTTGGTGGTAATTGTGATAAAAATAATGTGATCAGGAGATACAGCAGACCAATTTTAGTGCAAGTCAGTATCATTTGGTCTAAAATAAATAATTATAGTTTCACAGCCACTAAAATGTACTAATATATTGTTTTAGCATTTTCCTCTTTATCGAGAATCCGACGAAATTTGTAACGAGAAGGACGAGGCGCCTGCAGAAATTAAAAGTATTAAATTTCGAGAACGTTGGGATTGTTTGTCTAGAGAAGCGACTGATCAAGTAAATTTCTTATTCAATAATATAATTATTTATGAAGCAATCTTGCAAAAGTATCTTACAATTTTTCTTTTTAAGCTTCTAGACATTATAAATCCGCGATTTGTCGTGAATGGACATACTCATCACGGCTGCAGAAGAATTCATAGACAGGATATTTTAGAATTCACGGTACCTTCTTTCAGCTGGCGAAATAAAGACAATCCGTCGTTTTTACTGGTAAGTCACTGCACATCCTTTAACTTACGAAAAACGATCGCCCAATCTATAAACATGTTTTGTTTTTCCAGAGTGTATTCACGCCGAATAATTATGCTATATCAAAATGTTACATGCCTGTTGAATCCACCGTACACGCCATATACATAGTTAGCGCTATTTGCATAGTTATTTATTTAGCCGTTTCGTTCCGAAGAAACATGTCGTATAGACATTTCAGAAAGCTCTACTAAATGTTGCATCGTTCGGTTCGCACCTATTTTGTTATCGTTTATTACGAATTACTATTAAATTGACTGCATTTAATATATTAACGTGATGTAAAATGTTTTAAATACATAAACGTACGAAACATTGACTAAAGCATAAGTTGAAGAAAAATTTTATATTTTGCTAATTTGTGTATTTGAAATATGTGAATACAATAAATTTATAATACGTTGAAAATAGTTGATTTCTATTATATCATTTACCTCATTTCACCTTGCTTGATTAAAATATCCTTTCATTCCAATACTATAATAAATCGATCATAAATTACCATCTCGCAACCAAACCTTTTAAAGCGCTCATTAGCGCGGGTCCACACAAAGAGCAACCCTGTCAATAACTCCACGGGTGTTCGTTATTTATGAGCGTCTTACCGTGCCAAAGTAGAAATTACCGAAATGTACCCAAAATATCCCTGACAATAGACTTGCGGCTTCACTTTGGTTTCAACTTCCCTTTCCTATCTCTTTAGTCACGTGAAATCGATAGAGATGCGAAAATCGATCGAGGATCATCTACCTGCGCGTGAATCCCAAAAATTTCTCCTACAGTTACCATTAAAAAGAAAAAGCTCATCTCATTTACCGGGATCTCATTATAACATAGAAATATAAATGTCACGCTACTCGTGTGTAAATCGTCAACTTCCTCTCAAGCGAGTCACGCGAATTGTTATCGCAATTCTTTTCGACTCGCACGCCTCTTCGCGTGCACCGCATCGAGAAGATGGGATCGTGGGTGTATCTCGTCATGGTGCCCGCGCCGCAAATTCAATGGGTCACCCCCTCCCCCCCCCTAAACTGTAATGCCAACTCGCGGACAAAGCTTAATCGGCTTGAATTCTCCACCCGCGATCTCTCTCGGCTGCTCCGCTTTGTGTCGCGCCTCGCAGATTCCATCGTCTTTTCCTCCTTCTCCATGAGCAGGGGACCGGCAAGGGGGAGGAGAGGGAGGGAGTTGGCGATACAGATAGCTCGCCGCCGAGAACGAAGCGCAACATGTATATAGTTGCACACGCAGCGGAAGTAGCTTATGTACACCATCTCAGTCTAATGCTGTTGCGCGAGACGTATACGTGCCCCTCGTGTGTCAGCTGCACTCGCGTCCATTACATTCTATGCGTTCGATACGGCGAACCTTTGCAAACATATCGTGCTGGCGCGGATATGGCTATACCGAGAACGTAACTACGTCAACTGATCAACGTGGCCGATTCTAGTTGACTCTTCAACAAGTACCTCCAGTCTACTCCCTTTTTTTTTAAGAATCGAGAGCGCAAAGTCGATTATTCTTTGCGAGTACGGGACGCAAAAATGCTAGTGGCGTACAAAGTTAGATAACACATGCGAGACCAACAGGTAAACATTTAATACTTATGTTGTTTTTTTTTTTTGCACTCATTTTCCCCCAACAAGATTTATCAACGCACTTTCTGTATGTTACAAATTTTTGCATCTTCGTACTACACTCGTCTGTTGTCGCGCGTGTTTTTCGTATAGTATACGTGCGTCCCTAAACGCAAATAAAGCCTAATCATCCACGGTTGTTTCTTTATCAATATTTAATGCGAATTGATTATTCGATTCTTCATTACGATAAACTTTTTCCGTATGGATCAATACCACCCATTTGACTCGATTTTTTTAGGGAACTACCTGTCCTTCGACCAAACTGCGCAGTACACGCTTAAGGAACGTTGAACGTTCAAGAAAACATCGAGTATTTTTATTAGATTATTAATCTAGTAAAAATGTGCGCTGTTAAAAGGCACTACTTCAGTCCTTCCTTGTTTAAAGCTCTGGTAGCAGTGTTTGGAGTTTTCTTTTTCTGTGAATACATAATATACCACATCGTGTTGAGCCAGGTAAAACATACGTTTTTTTTTTATTTGATGCCGCTAACAAAAATATTCTGATCAATCTGACGCAAATATATATCTTCGTTGATAAATAGTGCAAATGGCCGGTGTTGGATCCACAAAAAAATGACTCTAATGTACCAGCGCCAATGCCCGAAGAAACGCCTATTAAAGTTATGTTTATAACGGATACCCATCTTTTTGGTCCAAAAAGGGGTTATTGGATGGATAAAATTAAGAGGTACAAGGTTAACCGTTTTCTTTTTTAAATTAGAAAAGCATCAATGTAAATATTACACTTGAAAAATCCGAACAAAATCTTAAATAAACATTGTTTTAACGATTTTTTTTTTCTTAGAGAATGGCAAATGTACAGAACATTTCAAACAGCTATAAGCCTACACGAACCGAACGTTGTATTCGTCATGGGTGCGTGAACTTTTTTTTTAATATTTTAACAGCTTCGAGTATCATTATTAGACGCAAGGTCGCTTGTAGCACAAGTAATTCAACGACAAGGGAGTTAAATTTTTTTTTTCAAAAGCTCTGTTAAATTCGTTAAATAAGTGTTTTTCCAAAGAGAATTTATTATTAAAATTATCCTTAAAAGCGTTTCGAGCGAATGAACTGCAACGTAACACTTGAATATTTGTAAATACCCATTAATAGCCATAATACGCACGCTTTAGTACCGTGCGTAAAATTCACTTTTGACCTGACCTCTTATCTCGTTTTAGGTCTACGCAAACGACAGCTATCTATAAATGTAGCGCGGAAAACAACAACATTAGCCCGTAATGATTTTTCATAAAATTCGATTGTTTAGGTGACCTTTTCGACGAGGGAGAATCGGTCAATGAAGAACAATTCGAAGCTTACGTAGCGAGATTTCATTCTATATTTTCTGTGCCGCAAAATATTCAGATGTACATCATATCGGGAAATCACGATATTGGATTTCATTACTGTACGAATATTATTTATTTATTGCGATACCTTTTTGCTTTCTCAAAGAGAAAGCTTTGTAACGGTGAAAATTTTCGAATCCGTAATTTTGCGTTTTCTCGACGTTTTGAAGGTTTTTAAGTACGAAGAC